>PVHP010032442.1:0-20340 GCA_004024765.1 Zapus hudsonius | reverse complement strand
ACCAGGGGGCGGAGAAATGATCTTCACCATAGAAAGTGCATTATTTTCAGGGCATGTCTGAACAAGGAAAGAGAAAACTCCAGCTGAGATGAACAAACCCTTGGAAATGGGCAGGTAGCATCTTATCACACACACCTGAAGAACTACAATCTTTGCATTTGATTATGCATGGCCACAATGGTATGATGAAGCTGTCAGAATCCATCAATGGAATAAACAGAGTCCGATTATGGTTCAAATATAGCCACTAGCTCTTTCCCTTCCTGCTAGGTAGCAGAGCTAGTAACCACAACAGTCATTTGCATGTGATTTATTTTGTTATTTACTATTTGCATAAAGAGGAGGGGGAGAGAGAGAGAGAGAGAGAGAGAGAGAGAGAGAGAGAGAGAGAATGAGAGCATGGGCATGCCAGGGCCTCCAGCCACTGTAAACTCCAGATACCTATGCCCCTTTATGTATCTGGCTTTACATGGATGCTGGGGAGTTAAACTTTGCAATCAAGTGCCTTTAACCTCTGAGTCAAATCTCCAGCCCTCTCGCATGTGATTTTAACACTTGAGTACATAGCAAAGATGAATGTTGTCACAGAGGCTAATGACTTAGAAAAAAGGTGATGACAACATTAAAGCAGCCTTAATACTCACCCACCACGACTCAGGGAACTATGTGGAAGAGGGGGCGGAAAGATTGTGAGAGCCGTGGTGGGGGAGACTGTCCAGAGGCATGGCACCCCTCAGTAACAACACACTTGGGCCAGGAGGACCGGGCTGAGTACTAGGCTATCCAGGGTCCCCTGCCACAAGGACTGATCCAGACGGCCCACGGAGGAGGATATCCAGCTGATTGGGGATGGGGAGGGGGGCGTTGGGGAATTGGGGAAAACAACTCATTGTTTGCCCACTAAATAATGTAACTCATTATGGACAAAATATATATATATATATAAAAAGAAAAAAGGTGATGAAAATAACCTTCCAGAACTCAGACAAAAGCAGGTCAGGGAAGGCAGTTTCCTCGGGGATGCAAGGAGCCATGGGTTAGATCTGCCCAGAACCTCAGCTCATCTCTTAGAGCATCTTCCCCGGCTGCACAAGCCTGAGCTTAGCACTGAGGCTGAGCTGGGTGCAGCAACTGTATCTGTGTCATGTGTGGGCCCAGGACTAGGCACGACCAACCTGGGTCATTCCTGGGGGGCTTCTAGTCTCCATTAGCCACTAGTGGGAACCAGGGTCTTTAGAAAGGAAAACGCTGGTTTTGGCAAGGCTATGCTGTGTCTGGGATGTTCTTTTCATGACATAAAGCAAGGAAACTTTCAAAAATTAATGGCATCATGCTAAAAAGAATTGCTATTCATTAAGTGTGGCAAAAATGTTCATATTTAAATTCCATAATTTTTTCTATGAAGTGAAACTTTTCCTTATTCAGTTTTGTGGATACATTCAGAAACAGTTGGGGTATGACTTGTGTTTTGATTTACTTAACATGTTTTTTTGAGACAGGTTGGCCTTGAACTTGTGACCCTTCAGCCTCAGTCTCCAATGTGCTGGGATTAAAGCCCAGTGCCAAATGCCCAGAAAATATTGGGATATGAAAAGTAGCCTAAAGTTCCTTTTCTTAATCTTACCAGTTCACAACATCATCCAAGTTTAACCCATGTTTTTTGTTCAAATGTTTGGCCACAGCGTCCACAGATTGTCACCAGATAGCAGACTATCAATCAGATACTAACATCATTTTATGTTTCATTTTAAGGTCTGCTTTTTCTACATTTTAGTACTATAATTGTATAAAATAGTATCATTTCCAAAACCAAAATCTACAATAAAATCTACATTTTATTCATGTTTTCTTTCCTTGTTTCCTATCTTCCTTGTAACAAACCATTTTTACTGTTTTTTTTTAATTCCATTGTATTGCGGTATCATTTACATACTATGAAACATACAAGCTTTATTTTTATTCTCTTTTGAGATGAGGTCTTATTATAGCCTGGGACTGACTATGTAGTACTGGCTTTGAATTTACAATCCACTTGCCTCTGCCTCCCAAGTGCTGGGATTACAGGCCTGTACTGTTATACCCAGCTAACTGCATACTTCATTGAGCTGAGAAAAATTTAGATACCCATGTATCTATCCCAATAAATACAGTTAGCATTTAAAGTATATTCTTTTAATTTTATTTATTAGAGAGAAGAGAGAGAAAGAAGGAGAAAAGAAGAAGGAAGAAGAAGATGAAAAAGAAGAAGACGAAGAATGAAGAAGAAAAAGAAGAAAGAAGAAGAAGGAGAGAGAGAGAGAGAGAGAGAGAGAATTGGCACCCCAGGGCCTCCAGCTACTGCAATGAACTCCAGACACATGCACCATCTTGTGCATTTGGCTTTATGTGGATACTGGGGAATCAAACTCAGGTCCTTCTGCTTTGCAGGCAAATGCCTCAAGTGCTAAGCCATCTCTCCAGTCCTAGTCAACATTTTTTTTAAAATATTTTATTTATTCATTTTCATTTTCAAGCAGAGAGAGAGAGAGAGAAGAGAGCACCAGGGCCACACCTTGTGGGTCTGGCCTACGTGGGACCTGGGGAATTGAACCCAGGGCCTTAGGCACTGGAGGCAAGTGCCTTAACCGCTGAGCCATCTCTCCAGCCCCCTAGTCAACATTTTTATACCCCAACAAACCCATTATATTCATCCCAGCCCTATCTACAGGGCCAGTTAACTACTAACTGTTTTCTATCCCTATGGGTTGTATTTGTCTTTTCTGCTTCTCATACTAGTGGAAACATTCACACATATATTTCTGTTATTGACTTTTTGCCTAGCATAATTGTTTTTGATTAACCACATTGTTGCACTTACTATAAATTCATTTCGTTTTCAAAAAGTAAAACATTTATTATTAAGGTGTGGCATTCAATAAAGTATACACATTATGTAAAATTTGGCAATATTCAGAAAAGAGCTAACATCACAGGCTTGAGACGGCTATTCTTAGAAAGGTCAAGGTTGTTGGGAAGTGTCCCCCATCATTCTCTGCTAAGAATAGCTCATGGTGCCTAAACTGTGGACACAGCTTGCTTGGTTCATGCTGAATACATACTTTCCTCGTGAAGTCCTGGGCACTCACTCTCTTGAGTTCTCTAGGTAGGCAACGTTTCACAGCACTGTCCCATCACACTACTGGGGGAATTAAATTTGTCTTGTGTGATTCTACTTGGAAAAGCTCTTAACTTGGGCCTGATTTCTTCTGGACTTTGCTCCATAAATCATAGACATAACTAGTGAATTGTTGAACTTAGAGGTGACCTTTAAAGATAAATTTTGACATTTAAATATATATATTGGGCTGAAGAGATGGTTCAGCGGTTAAGGCACTTGCCTCTAGTGCCTAAGGCCCTGGGTTCAATTCCCCAGGACCCACATAAGCCAGCCAGACCCACAAGGTGGTGGCCCTGGTGCATTCTCTCTCTCTCTTTCTCTCTGCTTGAAAATGAATTATATATATATATATATATATATATATATATATATATATATATATATTTGTGGGGCTAGAGAGATTGCTCATTGGGTAAAGTGCTTGCTTTGTAAACATTAGGATCTGAGTTTGATCCACAGAACCCACATAAAATATCAGTTGAGGTGGTGAGCACCTGTAATCCCAACCCTGGGAAGGAAGACAGAGACAGGATAGCCCCTGGGGCTCATTGACCAGCCAGTCTAGCCTAATTGGTGCACTCCAGACTAATGAGAGATGTTGTCTCAAAGGAGGTGGATAGCATTGCTTAAAGACGGCTCCCAAGATTGTCCTCTGGTCTCCATACACATGTGCACTCATGTGCAGTGCACTTTACGTGTGCCCATACATGTGTTAATATGCATGTCGTAGTCAGCCCACACGTCACTGAGATGAATCTCCAAACCAGGCACAGTTTATGGGAAGAAAGGATTTATTAGTAGCTATAGATACAGGGGAAGTTCTAGAATGTAAAAGAGTCTGCTCCCCTTTCACAAGTCCAAGCAGAGACAGAAAGCCATCACCAACACCATACACACACAGAATAGCAAACGGCAGGGGGGGGCAAGGAGAGAATTTCTTTCCCTTTAAATAGCCTTAGGGTGTGGTCTTGCAACCCTATCCCAGACTTAATGGCTTCCTGAGTCTCTGGAATTTCCTTCCTGCACTGCCCACACAGGAAAGGATGTTTACTTCCAGCTTCTTTGAGCTTCCTTACATCCTTCCCCCTACTGAGAGGCTGCCTTCCTGTGAACATCCTCAGAGACCCACCCAAGATTACTTGAAAGGTCAAGTTGACATCAAAACTTCAGCATCACAATGCATATACTTGTATGCATACCAAACACATGCAATATATATGTATATTTGCTATAATTGTTACTTCAAGTTAAGCGATCTTGTCTTCTCCAATGTCTAGTCTACTATGATTGTCATCCAGCTAGTTCTGTTATTTCTTTGTCTCTCCTCTCAATATGCTCATTTGTTGTTTTTGCTTCAGGTTCTTGTATTTCCAGAAGCTAATAACTGCATCCATGTCTGCTAGTTCCATCATCTTGGTCACTTCGGTATCTTTAAGTTTTCTCCTTGTCAAGAGTCAGATTTTTTTTTTCCTGTCTGGTGAGTTTTTCTAGGGTGTCATGTGTTGAGTGTTTCTTTTTTAATCTGATTGCATATTCTTGTTATAGCTCTTTAAAGGCAAGTGATTTAAGAACAAACTTTCATGGTTTGAAGCTCATTTCAGCCATTTAAGAATAACCCAGTCCCACTTTTAAACACAGTCTTTTAGGACTTCTTGTAACACTTCCATGCACTCAGTGAAGCCTCCACTCTGGCTAAGGGGTGGGATGTGCTGTTGGTTATCTCTGCCTGTCTCTACGTTAATTCTGGGATTTGTTCATTTTAGACTTCCCTGGTACTTACTCTGGGCCCAGGAGTGGTTTGGGAGTTTTCTCCTACATATCTGCAGAATACAATTCAGCTCAAGATTTAAAGGGTCATGTGTTCAGATTCCTGGAATTCTTTCTCTTCCTCCTCCTCTTGCATGATCCAACTGCCTTAGCCTCCAGGATTTCCAGTCATTTTATCCTTACCCAAGGACTGCTGGCCTCTGTTCTCTGTATTATTAGCTAGAAACTGTGTCCCAACTGAAGGTTCACCCCATTCATTCCCCTGTTCCAGGATTTCCTGCATTTACCCATAGTTTAATACTTAGAATTGGAAATCGTGGGCAATATGCTGCCATTTTCTCAAGAAAGTGAGACTTGGCTTGGAATTCCTACTAGGCTTTGGGAAAAAAGTATTTTGATTTTTCTGTGTAAATAACCAGAAATCTGGGGATAGGAACCCAAATATATACATAGTCCTAGAGCAGTCCTAGAGATAATTAATAACCTCAATACCTGGATAATACTCTATACAGTGGGTATATTATAGTTTATTAAACTGATCATTGACTGATAAACACTTGAATGATTTCTAAACTTTTGATATTAGGAATAAGTACTGAAACAAATATTCTTGTCAAAAATGTTTTTTGGGGGGCTGGAGAGATGGCTCAGCAGATAAGGCACTTGCCTGCCAAGCCTAAAGACCCAAGTTTGATTCCCCAGTACCCACTTAAAGCCAGATGCACAAGGTGACACATGCATCTGGAGTTCATTTGAAGCAGCTGGAGGACCTGGCACACCCATTCTCTCTGTCTGTCTCTCTTCTATCTCTTTCTGCTTATATATAAATAGAAATACTTTAAAAAAGAAAAAAATGGGCCGGGCGTGGTGACACACGCCTTTAATCCCAGCACTCGGGAGGCAGAGGTAGGAGGATCACCGCAGAGTTCAAGGCCACCCTGAGACTACATTGTGAATTCCAGGTTAGCCTGGGCTAGAGTGAGACCCTACCTTGAAAAAAAAAAAGGTTTTAAAATTACTTCTATTTGTTTGGGCATGTGTCTGTGCACATACCAAGGTCTCCTGCAAAAGCAATTGGGGTATCTGGCTTTATGTGAATACTAGGGAGTCAAACCCCAGGTTGGCGGGCTTTTCAAGCAAGCATCTTTAACTACTGAGCCCTCTCTCTAAAATGTCGTTTTATTTTTTAACTCAAGCTGTCCTAGAACTCACTATGTAGCCCAGGTTAACCTGAGACTTGGTGTGCTCCTTCTTGCTCAGCCTTCTAAGCAAGGGTGCTTACATGCATCACTACCTTGCCCAATGTTTTTATCCTTTCCCATTCCCCCCACACACTAAAATGAGCATGTCTGTTTTCTTATACCTAATCCACAAAGCATGTGGTCAAATTTCAGGACTTTTGATAGCACAGTCAGTGAAAAGTGGCTTACTCAGGTAATTCTAACATGCTCTTATCTTGTTATAAATAAGTGAGTTTCTTTGTATATGGGCCCAAGCCACTGCCTGTATTGCCATAGTAATGAATTGTTATACCTTCCTGAATAGCTGAGGCTGCTTCTTCTCCTCTTCCTCCTCCTCCTTTTATTTATTTATTTATTTATTTATTTATTTATTTATTTATTTATTTATTTATTTATGGTTTTTTTTTTGGAGATAGGATGTAGCCCAGGCTGACCTGGAATTCACTGTGTAGTCTCAGGGTGACCTTGAACTCAGTGATCCTCCTACCTCTGCCTCGCCAGTGCTGGGACTAAAGGTGTGTGCCACCACACCCGGCAGTAGATTCTTTTACTAAAGAAAAATTGGTCTTTTCTCTATTTTTAGAAACTCCTGAATGTGGTATCAGTTGAAGATAACATTCATTTGTTTGTCTAATTGACTTGTGCTATATTTGCCACGGAAAGACTGTTATCAAGTTGACAATTTTCTAGTTAATTTGCCATGGAAAGACTTTATGTTATCAAGTTTATAATTTTTTCCTTTCCGAGTTTTGGGTGCCAGTCCTGAGAGTTATTCCTAAATTGGAAAAAAAAATCTTGCCTCATAAGTTCAAATTTTACAGATAACGCTCTTATCAAATATTTCCTCATGAATGGTGGTGGGGAGTTAATCCAAATTTGTCCTTGTGTACTGGATAACCATTCCCCTGGACTTCTCACCAGTAAAGATGGGAGACTTGAGATGTGTGCGTAATGTTCACTCACTGTTTTCCAACTGGAAATGGCCCCCCAGACACGTCTGAGCATGTCATTTAGGAGAAAATGAGTTTTGCATCATGGTAGATGGCATACGAGTCACTGGCAAGTGTTGCAGGTTTCAAGGGTTTGGAGAATAGCATAAAGTCACAAGAAGAAAATCATTATCCTTTGGAAACTGTCAAGAGGATGTTATTTGTCACTGCTGTGATTTCAGTGGGTGTCCCTCGCCCTGATTCCATCTGCTGGCACTCAGCCCCTCGGTACAACAGCATTAAGAAAGAAGGTCTTTGGGAACTTGAAATGCAGTTCGAATTTTTCCTTCTGCCCTTTTCGCTCATCTCGCTTTGGGAAATACAAATTCTACCATATTTCGTGCAGTTTGCACTGGCTTTCTGAACACTGACGTCCAGCGTTCCAGAAGACTTCTCTGGGAATTCACACATCTGGTTTTGCTCCCAAAGAAGTGAGATTTTCTGACTGCTCTCAAACAATCCAAACATTTCTCTTTGGTGGTTCGATTTAAAAATGAAATGAATCAACTTGACTCTTATCTACGGACGGTCCTTTCCCCGCCTATCTTTTATCTTAACTCTTTGGCATTGGTGGTGGAGATTTTGCCATGGTCAAGGAGAATACCAACTCATTCAGCACTTGTAGCTAATCAATTACTCATTAATGATAACAGCACATGCTATTGGAAATCTGAAAATGAAAGGGACCAGCGGCTAGCCTGATAAATTTAGCAGACCAAGTCTAAATTTAGCGCCACTGCCACTTATAAACCACCTTCCAATTGAGACTGGAGCGCTAGTGGAAATCCTCCGGCCTCGGGCCACCGGAGCCTGGGGTCCCAGTCACCGGGGAGGGACCCGTGGGAGGCGCAGTGGCTGTGGGGACCCGACGCCCTGGGGCATTCGCCGCTCCGGAGACTTGTTGAGCCTTTGTGCGGTGGGTTCGGTGCGCGCCCCGGCTTCCCAGCAGCGCCCTCCCCCGGGGCGGGTCCCGGTCCCCGGGCCGCGTCGGCGAGTGGGCGGCCGCAGGCGGGTGGCGGCGACACCGGCGCAGGGGCTCGGCGTCCGCGGCGATCGCCAGAGCAGGGCGGACGGGCGGCGACGACGAGGAGGGACCCGAGCGGATGAAGAGGCGCTGCCGCCCAGCAGGGAGGCGGGTCCTTTCGGCAGCGGCCGCCGCGGTTCTGCGAGAAGCCCGCCGGCCCGCCGCCCGGTAAGGTGCGGGCCAGGTAGCTCGGCACCCAGAGGGCGCCCTCGCCCGCGCCCGGCTCGGCTCGGCTCCGGTGCGTCGGCGCGCGCTGGCCCGAGCGCGGCGCCCTTGAGCCGCGGCGCGGCGCGGCGCGCGCTGGCCCGGGCGAGTGACTCGTCGGGCCGCCACGACAGGGAAGCGCCGTCCCCGCTTCCCCACCCCGTGTCCTCTACACCCCGCGGCGGGCCGGCGGCGTGGCCACGGAGGCGCCGAGGAGGGGCGAGCCACCGCCGGGCAGCGGCGTGGCCCCGGGGGACAGGGCGCCCGAGAGGAGGCGGCGGCGCGGCGGCGAAGGCGCGGCGCGCGATGGCAGCTGCCTAGCCCGGAGGGCGCGGAGCAGCCCCGAGCTGTGGCTGGCCCGGCGGGGCGTCGGGTCGGGGGACGCGACCCGGCCGGCGGAGATGGGCACGGAGGCCGGCGAGGGCATCACTTTCTCCGTGCCGCCCTTCGCCACCTCGGGCTTCGGCGCCTTCCCCGAGGGCGGCGGCTGCCGGAGGGCGGCGGCGGGGCCGGCGGCGGCGGCGGAGGGCGAACCGAACCCGATGCCGCCACCGCCGCCGCCACCGCCGGGTAGCTTCTGGAACGTGGAGAGCGCCGCGGCGGCGGGCACCGCGTGTCCCGGGGCCGCCCCCGCGAGCAGCGCGCCTCGGGGCCGGGGCGGCGCGGCCGGACGGCGGACCACGGTGGCCTATGTGATCAACGAGGCGAGCCAGGGGCCGCTGCTGGGGGCCGAGAGCGAGGCCCTGCAGAGCCTGCGCGAGGCGTGCGAGGCGGTGGGCGCCGCCCTGGAGACCCTGCATTTCGGGAAGCTGGACTTCGGGGAGACCGCGGTGCTGGACCGTTTCTACAACGCAGGTAGGCGAGCGTGCAGCCCCGCGGTGGCCTGGCGGGGGGAGCGTTTCTTTTGTGCCGCTGCGTTTGGTTTTGGTTTTTGTGGTTTTCCCTGGGCTGGAAGCGTGCGTCCTAGTTCCACCCCGCTCCACCTTGGGGACCCTGGGTGGTGCAGCTTTGAGGATCCCCGCGCTCTCCGCTCCCCGGGGAGAGTGGATGGGGACACCCGCCGACTGCACCCCCAGACGCCAGAGCCCGGGTCCAGGTCGCAGGTTTGAAGAACTGTGCTTCTGGTCCAATCCTTTTCCATCTTTCGCTGTCCTTCGCGCACACCTGTGGCTCTCCTAGGCGGTGCTTTCAGGTCCCCTCGTAGTCTGAGGAGTGCAGAAACCAAGCCTTAAGTCACACGGCCAGCCGCACTCACAGGGTACCTGTTTGCGTTTGGCTGGCATGACTTGATCTTACCGGATTCATTTTCTCTTCAAGTTTTAGTGGCTTCTCTTACCAATTTGAACGTGCAAGTCACTGGTTCCCCAAGTAATAATATTGTGACAGACTAAATGCATCCGATATCTTTGTTAGACTCTTGGCAAAAGAACCAGTCTGTTTATTTTAAATTACCCCATATTCAGTGGTGGGCTGAAAAATTTATAATTTAACATTGTCGAAAGTAGTGATAGGTTATCTTAATGACAGATTAGTTTGGCCATTAAAGCAATCGGCAGCATAATCCACGGGGAGGGGACCTATCATTTTAACTTATTTTAGGTTTCAGAAAGTGTTAAGTAATTCTAGTGACTGAAGCAATTAGCTGTCTGTTAGCAAATGTTGGGAATGGCAACATGTTACTGAAATACAGTGTGAAGACTATAGACATATTTATTATTATAATTTTGTGAGGAAACCTGCTGTAATGGTTTCAAAACAATAAGTGTCTTGTATTTGTGATCCCCTACAGGGTTTTATATTTCCATCATGTTCTCAGTTCTGATTATCTTACTCTTCACAACACCTGAAGTAGGCTTATGTCAGTTTTGGAGTTTAGCCAACGTTGAATATTTTAAGAACAAGAAGAGCTTCATGTTAAGAAAGCCAGACTAAATAAACTTAGACTTTCTGGTTTTGGAATTTTTTTTTTACAGTCTTGGTTTTCATAACTGAACACGAATATAATATATTATAGCTTGGTTCTTTGGGTGGCTTGCTATAAAAATTACATAAACATAACTTCTTAAAAAATTATAGCTCTCTTATTTTTGGATTATAATTTGGAAGAAGTTTCAAAGACCCGAAAGATATGAAAGGGAAAAACCAACTGAAGACTTGGACTCATTTTTATTTTTGCACTGATAGATTGGGCTTAATTTCTAGAAGTGAAAAATAAATCTAAACTAATTTGAAAGAGAAACTTTCCTAACAAGGCTTTTCTTATTTTTCCAAATCCTGTTTCTGGGAAAGGGAGAAAGGCTAGAAGGGAGAAGATATTTGAACTATATCTTAATTCTGCAGCAAGATCCTGGAAGGAAGTACATTTTGCCTTCTTAGGTGAGACAGCTCAGGGATGACTCACTGACCCTAGCTGGGATTCATGGGCAGTAGCTGGACAATTCAGGATACCACTTCAGGTGGCAGATACTAACGATGTTAAGAGTTAAGGGAAGAGCCCCTCTTGCCAGCTGAGGCAAAAGTTCTTCTGGGCATTTAGGTGCAGTGAGGGATCCTGGGTAGAGCATGGTTCCTGGAACCCTTAATTTGTGGGTCAGCATTCTCCCCCCCCCCCACTCCATTGCTTCTCTCAACCTAAAGAAGCCCAAACCCCTGCCCAGCCGGAGGACATCACATTCAACAAGAAGATGGGACAGAATAAGGATGGTGTCAGCCTTTTTTGTTTGTTTTACTTGAGGGTTTTAAAGTTGACTGGTCATGTACCTTAATGTCTTCTATTCAAGAGAGCCGTGTGCCTTCTTCTCTCAGGAGCTAGCCAGCTTTTTCTGTAGAGGCCAGATTGTGTTTACACTTGAGACTTTGCAGTCCTTCAGTTCTCTCTCACAGGTGTTCAACCTTGCTGTGAGAACCACCAAAAACAGCACCCAAAGAAATGATTATGGAACATAGTGAATTGAAGGCCAGCCTCAGTTACATTGTGAAACCAAACAAGCAATCAAAAACAGACAAAAATTATCGAACATCCCACCACAAGAAGGAAAGACAAAGGAAAAGATTATGGCTATGTACCAATAAAACTTTATTACTGGACTCTGAAATTTGAATGTCATGTAATGCACAAAATGGAAAAACCATTTTTTAGTTTCAAAGTTATGCAAACAGGAGCTGCAGGCCCCTGGGCCATGCTGACCTTCTTTCTGCACTCCTATCTGTCCTTGAACCACTGTGATACAGTAGGAAGAGCATTGCTTCTCCCAGGAGACTTGAGTTTTCATCCCAGCTCTGCTGTGGGCCATTTAATTGTAAGGAGGGCCTTTTGTGCCTTCTGGTGGGGAATCTTCACCTGAGAAGTTAGCTGAGGTGAAGGTGGAGAGAGACCATACTCCCGAGATGCTCTTGACCCCTGTGAGTCTTCAAGGCAAGCATGTGTGCCAGGCAGAACACGAACAGAGCTTCAGGTCTGGATTCTGGTCCTGGACTTTCTTTAACTTAGAACTGTCATTTCAGCACTCAGAATGGAGGGCTGGAGGGATTGTGTTTAAGGTTCCCTCCAGCTCTCAAATTCCGTACATTATAGCTAAAGGT
Organism: Zapus hudsonius; assembly: GCA_004024765.1. Classification (NCBI taxonomy): domain Eukaryota; kingdom Metazoa; phylum Chordata; class Mammalia; order Rodentia; family Dipodidae; genus Zapus; species Zapus hudsonius. The sequence continues at coordinate 8,376 of PVHP010032442.1, read as the reverse complement.
TTTCACTGATTTTTTTTCTGATTTAATTATTATTACATGGTTCATGAATTATACTTGTCATTCTCTTATTCTGAGATGTGATGCCAATTAATTCTTTAATTTTTTTCTATTCTTAAAGATATTTGTATCTTTACATATATAAGAAACCCTCGTGTTTTTTTTTTTTTTTACATATACAAGAAACTCTCATTCTGAGATAGCAGATGCCAGGCCACCCACACCCCTCTCCAGCCTATGCATTGTAGGCAGTTAGATTCTGTAAATGCCAAGAGATGCCAGTGATAGAAGGTGCTGTGTTGGTGGACAGACTCAAAGTGGCTAGACAGGCCATTTTCTTTTCTTTTTTTTTTTTTTTTTTGGTTTTTCAAGGTAGGGTCTCACTCTAGCCCAGGCTGACCTGGAATTCACTATGTAGTCTCAGGGTGGCCTTGAACTCATGGCGATCCTCCTACCTCTGCCTCCCGAGTGCTGGGATTAAAGGCGTGCGCCACCACGCCCGGCTAGACAGGCCATTTTCAAACTTGATTTGTAGCCAAGGATGACTTTGAACTTCTGATGATCCTGCCTGCATTTTCTGAGTGCTGAGATTATCGGGTGCATCACCACGTCCAGTTAATTCAACACTGGGAATTGAATCCAGGGCTTTATGCATGCTAGGCAAGCACTCAACCAACTGAGCTACATCCCCAACCCTCAAATTTTTTTTTCTTGAGGGCTGGAGAGATGGCTCTGTGGTTAAGAGCACTTGCCTTGCAAGCTTGAGGAAACCACTTGAGTTCAATCCCCAGGACCCACATAAACAGCTGAGCATGACCACACACGTCTATAACCCCAGTCCCATAAAGGGGAGGATAGACCAGAGAATCACTAGATCTTGAGAAAAAAAACAGCAAACTCTAGAATCAGTAAGAATGGCGGAAAAGGGACGGAGCAGGACACTTGATAGGCATTCCTCTCTGGCCACTGCAAGCAATGCACCTCCCTGCAGACAAGCACACGGGACACCTCATGAGCACTTACACATGCATACATCAGACACACACACACACACACACACACACACACACACACACACACACACAAAAGCAAACAGCTTTATTTTGGGGGGAGGGTTTCGAGGTAGGGTCTCACTCTACCCTGACCTGGAATTCACTATGTAGTCTCAGGGTGGCCTTAAACTCATGGTGATCCTCCTACTTCTGCCTCCCTTGTGCTGGGATTAAAGGCCTGCGCCACCAGGCCCGGCTAGCAAACAGCTTTTCAAAAGGACATTAGTTCTGCAAATACTGCTGGAATAGCCTCCGTTGTTTCCTCATTTTGCTTATGAAAGTGCTGAACCATAAAGAAGTTCTATGCATTCATTCAGGTTAAATGAATTAAGATTGCTACGAACTTTCCTTAGAAACAGTATGACAAGTGACAGATTCTGGAACTAGCCCATAAGAAGCCTTGTTAACTCTTGCTCCAGTCTTGGCCACACGTAGGAGGAGCATCAGGTTGGATGGATGGGTGGTGGTGGTGGGCTGGGGCTGAGGGCTGGGGAGAGGCTGCCAGAAAAATGTTGATTGAAAGAGGAGATGATGCTGGCTGGATCCATGAACACTTTCACCTCTCTTAGCTTTCTTTCTTCTATTTGTGAGTCTCAACTTCCTACAGATGCAATGCTCAGCAACCTTTGGCTGAAGGCCACCTTTTTTCCTCTTTCTGGGCATTGGATTAGATGGGGTGCCCACTCCCCCTTTCCTTGCCACCAGCCAACACATCCGACAGAACCTTCTTCTTAGCCTGGCACACTGCAGACTGCCATCTCTGACTCAGTCTTTCACGCTGTTGCAAGAGCGAGGAACCGGAAGGAAGCACATGCCACTTGAAAATTTCAGACCTTAGCTTTTCTATTTTCATCCATTGTGTTTTCAATGGACTGGCCTGGGTGAAGGTGGCCCATTCATGCCCCTTTGCCAGAGTGACGTGTGACCTTCCTGGACTTTGCCCTCCTCTTGCTTCCAGCACAGCTCCTTAGGACTTCCAGTTTTGTTTGGTAAAATAGAAGAAAACATAACCCTTGTACCCCTTCTATCCCAGATTGAGTTCTCAAAAGATTTCCAGCTGACTTCTGCATTTCTGCTTTCAAGTGTAACAGGGTTCGTAGTACATATTGTCATACTCTCTGAGGAAGAAGACAAAATCTGTCTTCCCTAAGTAGTGGGTCTCCTGAGCCAGTTTAAAACAAAAAACAGAGCAAGAGAATTGTTGTGTGTCTGCCAACATTTTATTTCCCCAAAATAAAGATATAGTAGAGAAAGATAAAATTCAATAACTACCTACCTTTTGTGGTTTCTTAAAAAGGAAAGATATTTTTATGTTAAAAAGTTAGGTAAAGGCTAGGGACATACTCAATGATACCCAGCGTGTTCAAGATCCTGGGTTCTATTCCTAGCACTGCAAAAAAAAAAAAAAAAAAAAAAGCAACACCAACAATAATAAGTCCTTAGGCATAATTCCAGTACTTGGGAGGTCAAGACAGGACATTAGGATTTCAAGGTCATCCTCAGCTACATAGCTAGTCCAAGGCCAGAATGAGAGACCCTTTCTCAAAGCAAATTAAAAATTTAAATAGATCAAAACCTTGCAGTAAGGTCATATGTGGAAACACAAAGTATTATCATTCATTTTTCCCATGTCACCTTAGATGAGTCAAAACTTTGTTATACGAATCAATATGTTTGTAACCTTTAATCTCTAGTACCTTTTAGCCACTTTCAGTCAATATTTCTCAAGAGAAACAAGCCCTGGTTAAATTATTAAAATTGGAAGCAGGGGCTGGAGAGATGGCTCAATGGTTGACGTGCTTGCCTACAAAGCCTAAAGACCTGGGTTTGATTCCCCAGTACCCACGTACAGCCAGAAGCACAAAGTGGTGCATGCATCTGGAGTTTTTTTTTTTTTTTTTCGAGGTAGGGTCTCGCTCTAGTCCAGGCTGACCCAGAATTCACTATGTAGTCTCAGAGTGGCCTTGAACTCACGGCAATCCTCCTACCTCTGCATCCCGAGTGCTGGGATTAAAGAGTGCTGGGATTAAAGGCGTGCACCACCACGCCCGGCTGCATCTGGAGTTCTTTTGCAAAGGATGGAGGCTTTGATGTGCCCATTCTCTCTCTCCTCTCTCTCTCTCTCTGTCTCTCTGCTTGCAAACAAATGAGATAATTTTTTTTAAAGTGGAAATGGGGCTGGAGAGATGGTTGAGTGGGTTAAAGGCACTTGTTTATAAAGTTTTATAAGGCTTCACTCCCCCCCCCCTAGTAGCCACATGAAACCAGACACACATGCATTTGGAGTGCCTTTGCAGTGGCAGGATGCCCTGGCACTCTGTCAAACAAACAAACAAACAAATAAACAAACATCTCTTTTCTCTTCTTAAAAAAAAGTCGAAGTAGAAAAGTTTAAGACAAACCACCTTCATCTGGTTCAGAAGGGTTTAGACAATGCCCCTGTGGTGCCCCACACATGTTTTTCTCTGTTCTTTTTACTCGTGCCTCTGCCATCAGGTCGGCTGTTCTACCCCCTCCAGGCCCAGACCAATGTGCATCAGCTTGTTCTCCAGAGGATAACTGGCCAGTATAATTTCCCTAAAAGATCCTGAATAGAAGATTTGGGGTTAGGGAGGAAGAAGATCTAAAAAGAAAACTTCCAAACATAAAAATAGGTTCATTTCTAGAGTTCCCATTTCATACCCAAAATAGTCAACTGCAGATGGTCACAACTGGCCCTGCTTCCCAGGCTCCTAAGATCGTGGTTTCCTTCTTCGACATGCCTGTTTTGGTTACTTGGTAGTTTGAGCTGGTTCCATCACTAGGTGAGGCCTGTTTGTAAGGGCATAGTGCTACCTGTCTTGCCGGTGCTCTGGGCTGTAGCCGGTATTCTAGGAGGTGGCCAGTACAGGTCGGTCCCTCTGCTAGCCACAAGACTGTCCTCTGCTTCCTGTTTCAGGGGCCTCTTCAGTTCCTGTTTTGGCTTAAAGGATAAAATTGGTTCACAGTTTCTTTGTGGAACCGTAGGATATCACAAGCATAAAGCCCAATGAATGTGCAAGTCTTTCCATAGCAAGGTTCCAACCACGTCTACTTTGCTAGTACTTTCTCCAAGCCTCCCCTCAAATACCAGTCCAAATCAGGATGGCCTCCAGGAAACTCATTGTTGGGTAGTGACTCCAAGGCTCCCTCCGTTTCCCTGGCCTCTTCGTGTGTGTATGTGTGTGCAGGTGTATGTGTGTGTATGCAGGTGTATGTGTGTATATGTAGGTGTATGTGTGCAGATGTGTGTGTGCAGCCACATGTACACATGTGTGCATTTGCATGTAGAGGCCAGAAGACAACCTTGGGTGTCATTCCTCAAGAATGCTGTCTATTTTTTTCAGACAGGGTCATCAGTTAGGCTAAACTGGCTAGCCAGCAAGCCTTAGAGATACTCCCATTTCTTCCTCTCCAGCTCTGGGCTTACCAGCCTGAGCCATCACACCTGGCATTTTTTCATGGGTTCTGGGGATCAAACAGATCCTCATGTATCTATGCCCTCTGAACTATCTCCCCAGCCCTATTTTATGTTTGAGTTTTAAAGAAAACATGAAACCTGGGGCTGGCTAGATGGATCAAAAGTTAAAGACACTTGTTTGCAAAGTGTTGGTGTGAGTTCAATTCCCCAGCACTCACATAAAGCCAGATGCAAAGTAACACATGCATCTGAAATTCATGTGCATCATCATAGGACCCAGACAGACAGACAGACAGACAGACGGACACACACACACACACACACACACACACACACACACACACACGACCCTGACATGCATGAATGCATGCATGCATGCATGCATAAATAAATAAATAATGTAAAAAGCCTTAAAGCAAAGAAAACATAAAAGCTAAGACAAGACCAAAGATATGTTATGGAGGGAGTAGAGAGAATTTCAATGTCAAGAGTGTCTCCTGAGTGACATTGTGGCAGAGCTGACCCTTGAGACTTAGTGCCACCAAAGCTGCCCAGGGTGTCAGTTCACATTCTTTTCCAAGCAAGCCTTGTCTGTGACAGTGGGTAATTAACAATGAGGAAAGCAACTGCCCTTGGTACATGATTCATTCAGGAAGGAACTTGTATTCCTTTGCACAGGGAGTCTCTAGAAATGCTTGTGACCAGCTATACCCCTGCTTTCCGTCACTTTTAGCCTTCTGCATCCTGGTGAACTCTAACTGGACAGAAACATGGGGGAGAGCCACCCTAGTGAGTATCAGGGAATGCCAGGCCACCTGTCTACTGACCCTAGATCATATGAAACCAAGAATTTACTATGTTCTGTGTCTCTAAAATTCTTGGTCATAAAAGAATCTTGGTCATACCAGTTTGTTATTTAAAAAGCCATCTAAGGTTGTGACACTGACAGTGGCATCACATTATTTTTGTCGTGTTTGTTCATGCATGTGTGTGTGCATGTAGGTGCTGGTCAGAGAACAACCTCAGATGTCATTTTTCTCAGTAACTATTACCTTTTATTTTGAACAGTGTGCGTGCATGCCTCTCTCTTTCTCTCTCTCTCTCTATCTCTCTCTCTCTCTCTCTCTCTCTCTCTCTCTCTCTCTGTGTGTGTGTGTGTGTGTGTGCAGATGCATGCACCCAATGTGCACAAGCCAGAAGACATCACTCTTCATTATTTTTCTGACTAATTCCCCCAAATCTAGGCATTGTCACAGTAAGGCTAATGCATATCAAGTCTATATACTTGACTCAAAAAATGCTTCATATGTTTAAGTATGTATCCATAAATGTTGTTTAGGGCCTTCAGAGAAGTAGCCCAGATTTCTGCCTCACTTTTTACTCATAGGTCGTAATTTAGCTGAGGCTGCCTATCAACCACACATTCAATTCCTTTTAATACCTAAAAGGAATTTCGTTTGTTTGTTCTTCTCATTCTGGCTCAGCTATTCAGTAACCCGGCATTCAGCTGATGCTATCTACCTCCCAAAGCTGTTTTAAAGATTGGATAAGATCACATGTGTAGAGCTCCTGGCATGGCACCCAGCACACAGTAACCATGTTGTTTATGTGACTTGTTGGAAATTATAAGGCCAAATCATATCTTTGGCATGTAAGGCTTGATAGCAGTTTACCAGCTCTCTGATTATTTATGAAATTGTGTGTGTGTGTGTGTGTGTGTGCGCGCGCGCGCGCGCGCGCGCACTGAGGACAACCTCTGGTGTCATCCTGAGGATCACCATGCACCTCCTTTGAGACAGGGTCTCTCATTGGCCTGGAACTCACCGATTCGGCTAAACTGACTGGCCAGACAGCTCCCGGGAGCTTCCTATCTCTGCAGTGAAATAGGATTATTTTCAGTTCACAAAAATACGTCAAGCTTCCATCGGTAACAACGATGATGTCCTAACACAAGAGCGAAGCTGGCTTTTAGACACTTCAGGCATCACACGGTATATTCCTGTGGAGTTTCCATAATAGATCCAGTGCCTCTTATCACAGCCAAACTTGTCACTGACATTCTACAATCCAAGTTGCGCTGTGGCTCCACGCATGATGGAAGCAAGGTATTCTAGGCCCTTTCAGGCAGGCACAGCCAGTGATGGAAGAACTAGCAGAGAGAAGAAAATAGGGGTGTGTTAGGTCAGGTAAAGGCTCTGTGTAAGAAACTGTCAAAGATGTGTGCATGTGCGTGCGCACACAGAAGAGTCTGTTATTCTTTTTTTATTGATTCATTTTCAAGCAGACAGAGAGAGAGAGAGAGAGAAAGAGAAGAGAAGAGAAGAGAAGAGAAGAGAAGAGAAGAGAAGAGAAGAGAAGAGAAGAGAAGAGAAGAGAAGAGAAGAGAAGAGAAGAGAACCAGGGCCACCACCTTGTGGGTCTGGCCCATGTGGGTCCTGGGGAATTGAACCCGGGGCCTTAGGCACTGGAGGCAAGTACCTTAACCTCTGAGCCATCTCTCCAGCCCGAGTCTGCTATTCTTGCTGTGGAGTGCAGGCTTGGCAGCACTTCCTCTGGGAATTACCTGGTTTGAAAGGTGGGCGCTCCTTAGGTTGCCTGCTAGAGATTGGGCAATTTGCAATGCTGGTTGGTAAACATTAAGTTATGTGAAATTGATATGATTCCAAGTATTTCTTGTCTACAGATATATATGAATATCATTTGCTAGAGATATAATTATTGGAGTCATCTTTTCTATAAGGTAGAAAACATTCATGCTTATAGACTTGCCTTACAAAGTATTAACCAGCTCTGTATCTAGTAGCAAATTCATTTTCACTTTCTTTCCTGATTATGTGTGTCTATATGTGATACACTCCTCCTGTGAAACAGTTGCTATATTTATTGGTTTTCCTATTAAATAATGAGTCTTTGCACAGTCATTGCACATTGTAGTGACACATGTCTGTCAGCCCAGCACTTTGAAAAGGTGAGGCAGGAGGATTGAAAGTATAGGGCCGGCCAGGCGTGGTGGCGCACGCCTTTAATCCCAGCACTCGGGAGGCAGAGGTAGGAGGATTGCTGTGAGTTCGAAGCCACCTTGAGACTACATAGTGAATTCCAGGTCAGCCTGGGCTAGAGTGAGACCCTACCTCAAAAAAAAAAAAAAACCAAAAAGAAAAAAAGAAAAAAAAAAGAAAGAAAGTATAGGGCCATTCTGAAATAGATAAAAAGACCCTATCTCAAAAAGCCAAAACTAATAATGAAAATTAATGAGTTAATTAAATATTTGGCATGTATTTACAGACTCATGATTTGACATAATTTTGAAAATTATAATTTATAACAGTACAACATAGCACTTCCTATGAAGAAAGCACTTTTCTGGGAAGGGAAATTGATGAGGTAGAAAAGGAGCTTTTAGTTTTGGCCAAAGTGATTGATTTTTCTAAGAGAAAAAGAGAAGAGACATTAATATGTCAAAGTGTTTTACAGCTATTCTCTTTATTTGGAGGCTGCACGAATGCCTGTTACACTATTTTTTGTACTGTTTTTATGATTGAAATATAACAGGTCTGGACAATAAGAGTTTCAAGTTTCCAGGCTGGAGAGATGGCTCATTGGTGAAAGGCACTTGCTTACAAAGCCTGACAGCCTGGGTTTGATTCCCTAGTACTCACATAAAGCCAGATGCACTAAGTGGCACATAAATCTGAAATTCATTTTCAGTGTCAGGCAGCTCTTGCCCACTCATTCTCTTTCTCTCCCTCAAAATAAATAAATTAAAAAAAAGTTTAAGGTTTTGCAGAAAAATCCCGTTTCCTAATATACAATATAGTGAGCAGAGCCTGGTTCACATTGTAGCAGAATAGGCAGTTTGGTTTTAAACTGGATGACTTTCTTAGTGTG
>PVHP010032441.1:0-20156 GCA_004024765.1 Zapus hudsonius | reverse complement strand
GCACAAATAGGGTGCGTTTCGACAGCGGCTGGCGATGGTGACACTTTGCTGTGAGCCCCTTGGTAGCTCGGAGCACCCCCAAGGGAAGCAGAAAGCAGAAACCACAAGTGGAGGAAACCCCAGCAGATTGGGCACAGTGATGGCGGCCATCCGTTCTCAGATGGTCAGAACCTCAGTGGCCATAAGTAGGCCTCTGAGATTTCACTGCCTCAGTTTCCTCCTTGGTCTTGTGTTCATTTGTCATTTCTTTCCCCAAGCCTTCTCTTTAGCTTCTGAGTGTGTGTGTGTGTGTGTGTGTGTGTGTGTGTGTGTGTGTGTGAATGCCGACATGTATGTGCCACAGCATGAGGACAGTGGTCCTCACCTACCTCGCTTGAGGAAGGCTCTCTGGACTGTGAGCTTCCGGTGGGATCTCCTGTCTCTACCTCCCCAACACTTTGATCCAGGCATGGGCCATCATGCCCAGCTTTTATGGGGGTTCTGGGGATCTGAACCAGGTCCCCAGCAGAGCCACGTCCCCAGCCCCAGCTTCTGACTGACCTCAGCCTGTGACCAGTTCTCTCTGATAGTGCTGCCATGTTCCGTCTGCTCAGGGCCAGGCTGGTCGAATGCAGCCCTGGTCTTGTTCCCTTTTATTCTTTTGGGGTCCTGATGACAAAAGCCAGCTGAGGGACTGGACTGCATAACTGTCCCTTCCTTGTACTACTGAAGAAGGGGACAGGACACTGCACCCTGACCTACTTAGCTGCTGTCCCATTTGGGCTGCAGCCATAGCCTGGGGTGTGGTGGTAAAATCTCTATTTCCACTCCTGCTCCTTCCCCTGGGCATCCTCTACGCATCCTCCTTGGAGCCAGCATCCCCCGTGTTGAGTGGGTGTTTCCACCCCTGCTCCTTCCCTGGGGATCCTCTGCGCATCCTCCCTGACGCCAGCATCCCCCATGGTGAGTGGGTGTTTGGCAGGGGATATGACAAGCATACGGATGCTTGTGCTTTTTGACAATTCCTCCTCTTGTTGATTTCTTTTTGTTTGGTTATTTTATTTTTTGAGGTAAGGTCTCACTCTAGCCCAGGCTGGTCTGGAATTCACTGTGTAATCTCAGGATGGTCTTGAACTCATAGAGATCCTCCTGCCTCTGCCTCCCAAATTCTGGGATTAAAGGCGTGTGCCACCATGACCCACTCTGGTTTCTTTGTTTTTGTTCTATGACATGTTCTCATGTAGCCCAGGCTGGCCACAAACTCCCTAGATAGCTGATGATGTCCTTGAACTTCTGATCTTCCAGCCCAGATTTTGTCGAAGTTTTTTTTATAGTAGATGAAAACCGTAGAACTTTGAAAACTCAACAAATGTTCTTTCAGGTCAAGAAGTTTTGTCTTTCCACCGACAGGAGAGTTTCACGGCTGAGTTCACGAGTCCTGAGCTTTTGGTGACGATCAGTATCACCATACTGTGATTGCTGACTGATCCCCAAGAGGGCACTGAGTGACTCACGGGTGGGCAGGTCCACAGCGTGGATATGTTGGGTGGGGCTTGGGGGGGGTGACTCATGTTCCCAGCAAGATGGATGGAGTAGGGTGAGTCATTCCAGTGGGCTTGCGAGCTGAAGTGAGTAATTGAAAATTAGGGATTATTGACTTCTGGAACTTTCTTTTTTTCTTTTTGGCAATCATTACCAAAAATTTATTTTTTTATAGTCACTTTTTTTATTGTCCATAATGAGTTACATTGTTTAGTGGGCCAACAATGAGTTGTTATCCCCAATTCCTCGATGCCCCCCCCATCCTCACTCCGCTGGATAACCTCCTCCATGGGTCTTCTGGATCAGTCCTTGTGACAGGGGACCATGGATAGCCTAGTATTCAGCCCGGTTCTCCTGGCCCTAGTATGTTGTTACTGAGGGGTGCCATGCCTCTGGATAGTCTCCCCCACCACAGCTCTCACAATCTTTCCGCCCCCTCTTCCACAGTTTCCTGAGTCATGGTGGATGAGAATTAAGGCTGCTTTAATGTTGTGAGTTTAGGGGTCTTTGTGTCAAAAATCATTGGTTTCTGTCTCACTGGCTTATCCTGTGTTGATTGAATGGCTGTGGCTGTGGGTCCCTTGTTCATCCCGTCATTCTCTGCAGGGTTCCATATGGATCCTCCACGATACGACTGTGGTGGCTCATCTTTTGCCAGGATCTCAGCTATCGGCCTACGGTCGGTTGGTAGGGTTAGATGGGCCCCAGCTCTCTCGCTGCATCCTGAAAAACACAAACATAATTTCCATTGGAGAGTGAGGTCACTGTAGGTAAACAAATATACACAATTCTGGATTACCTAGATTCTATTTTTAGTAGCCTCCCTGTCAATCACTTCCATAGTGCATCTTGTCTTGGGAGCCCAAGAGTACGGGATCCGGTGCCTATCACCCTGAATCCCAAGTTCCAGACAAGGGGACCCCCTCACTAAGTGGAAAATTTGGCCAAATTTGAAAGCTGTTGATTGTCTCCCCCAGGCCCAGGCTTCTCCATTACACCAAGTGCTCCTTTCTTGGTTCGCTGTTCTCTCCCAGTAGGAGGTGTGGTCAGCCTACTCATGGCTGCAGATTGTGTTTCATGTCAGTGGTCTCTGTTTACTCCAGCTGTCGTTGATCAGTTTCCCCTGTCAGCCTGTGCAGTGCCTTCCAGCACTACACTAACTGCCTTCTGAGAGCTGAATACTGTTGTGGACCTCGAAGGGTCACTCGATGCTGGTCTATGGCATTCTGTGGTTTCTTCAGCAACAGGGTTTTGCCTCAGGCCTGGGGAGGGCACACAAGAGTTTTGACAGAGTTCTGTCTTGTTGGAACCTCATGGGTCGCTTTGGTCAACAGCTCAGTTAGGGAAGGAACCAGTGGTTGGAACCAGGGGTTGTCAGACTGATCTAATTATTCACAGGCTTAGACTCTCTCTCCCCTACCACTCATGGCCCCTCTTGCCAGTCGACTCCCACTACTTTCTCAATAGGTTACAGTATGCTCGTGAGGATTTTATGTTTTTGAACCCAATATGGTTTAACCTCATGCTTAAGCCATTCCCCTCCCCCATCCCTGACCCCTCATTCATAACCTCTCACTTCTTTCTACTAGTCTGCGTAGAGTTTACGGTTATCCTGGTTAAGGACCACATATGAGGGAAAATATGCGGCGTTCAATTCTCTGTTCTTTTGAGTGTTCACTTAGTAAGATCTGCTTGAAGTCAGACCATTTTTTCCTAAATTTCGATATGTCATTTTTCCTTTCAGCTGAGTAAAATTCCATCGTGTAAATATACCACAGTTTCTCTGTCCATTCCTCCATGGATGGGCATTTGGGTTGATTCCAATACTTAGCTATTATGAATTGAGCTGCTATAAATATAGTTGTACAAATGTTTCTGTGTCGAGATGTGACATCTTGTGGATAGATGCCTAGTAGAGGGATAGCTGGGTCCCTTGGTAGTTCTATGTCCATTCTGTCCAGGAGTCTCCACACTGCTTTCCATAGCGGTTGAACAAGTTTGCAATCCCACCAGCAGTGAATGAGGGTTCCTTTTTTCCCGCTTCCTCGCCAGCAACGATTGTTGTTGGTTTTCTTTATGATTGCCATTCTGACTGGGGAAAGGTGGTATCTCATTGTGGTTTTGATTTGCATTTCCCTGATGCTTAAGGATGCTGAGCACTTTCTCAGGTGAGAAAAGGCCATTTGTGTTTCCTCCTCTGTGAATTCTCTGTTGAGATCAGTGCCCCATTTTGTGAGGGGGCAGGTTGCTTTTTTTGTTATTAATTTTTTGAGTTCTCTGTAGGTTCTGGAAATTAGGCCTCTGTCTGAGTTGTAGCTGGTGAAAATCATCTTCCAGTTTGAAGGGGGTTTATTGACTTTGAGGACGGTGTTTTTGTCTGTACAGAAGCTTTGGAGCCTGATCAGGTCCCATTGGTTAAGTGATTGTTGCACTTCCTGGGCTACTGGAGATTTGCTCAGGAAGTTGTTCCCTACTCCTATCTCATGTATGTTTTTTCTTCCAGGGTGTTTAGGGTTGTATGGTTATTATTGAGGTCTCTGATCCATTTGGAGTTGATCTTTGTGCATGGTGAAAGGAGTGGGTCTATTTTCATTTTTTTTACACGTGTTTATCCAATTTGTCCCGCACCATTTGTCGAATATGCTATCTTTAGCCCAGCTAACATTGTTGGCACCCTTGTCGAAGACTAAGAAGCTGAAGTTACTTGCATTAAAGGCTGGGTCTTCAATTCTATTCCACTGGTCAGACTGTCTGTTTTTCTGCCAATACCATGCTGTTTTAGTTACTATGGCTTTGTAGTATGTTTTAAAGTCAGGTATGGTGATACCTCCTGTGTAATTTTTTTACTCAGAATAATTTTAGCTATTCAAGCTCTCTTACCCTTCCAAATAAATTTGGAGATTATTTTATCTATGTCTGTGAAGAAGGAGGTTGGGATTTTTATTGGCATGTGTTGAATATATAGATTGCTTTTGGCAGGATTGCCATTTTTACTATATTGATTCTCCCTATCCATGAGCATGGAATGTCTTTCCATCTTGTCACATCCTCCTCTATTTCCCTCTTGAGTGTTTCAATATTTTCCTTATATAAGTCTTTCACTACCTTGGTTAATGATATTCCCAGGTATTTGATTTTGTTTGAGGATATAGAGAATGGGACAGTTTCTCTGATGTCTTTTTCTGATTGTTTGTCTTCTGTATATAGAAAGGCTACTGATTTTTCGTGTATTAATTTTGTATCCTGCCACTCTGCTGAAGGCATTGATCACCTTCAGGAGTTTGCTGATACTGTTCTTTGGATCTGATATGTATAAGATCATGTCATCTCCAAAGAGGGAGAGTTTGACTTCTTCCTTTCCGATTTGTATCCCTTTTATGCTGTTCTCCTGTCTTATCGCTTGGGCTAGAACTTCAAGCACTATGTTAAAGAGCCGTGGTGAGAGTGGACACCCCTGTCTTGTTCCTGAGTTAAGCGGGAACTCCTTGAGTCGTTCTCCATTGAGGATAATTTGTGCTTTAGGAGATCTGTATATTGTTTTTATCATGTTGAGGTATAGGCCATCTATGCCTATTCTTTCCAGAGTTTTGAACATGAAGTGATGTTGGATTTTGTCAAAAGCCTTCTCAGCATCAATTGAGATGACCATGTGGTTTTTACAATTGAGTTTGTTAATGTGGTGAATTATATTTATCGACTTTCGTATGTTGAACCATCCCTGCATCCCTGGGATGAAGCCGACTTGGTCAGGGTGAATTATCGACTTGATGTGGGTTTGTATTCGGTTTGCTAGGACTTTGTTTAGGATTTTTGCAACCAAGTTCATCAGGGATATGAGTCTTTAGTTTTCATTTCTTGTTACATCCTTGCCTGGTTTGGGAATTAGGGCAATGGTAGTTTCATAGAAGGAGTTTGGGAGCCTACCCTCTTTTTCTATGTCCCTGGCAAGCTTCAAAAAGAGAGGTTTCAGTTCTATGATGAAGGTTTGGTAGAATTCAGCTGAGAAACCATCTGGACCTGGGCTTTTCCGTTTGGGGAGGTTCTTGATTACCGATTCAATCTCTGTGGTTGTTATCGGACTGTTTAGGGTCTTTATCTGCTCTGGTCTGAGCTTTGGAAGTTGGTAGGTGTCAAGGAATTTATCCATTTCTTCCAGGTTCTCTAATTTTGTGGAGTAGAGGTTTTGGAAGTATGACCTGATGATATACCAATCTCTTCAGGATCTGTTGTGATCTCACCCTTGTCATTTTTTATTTTGTTAATTTGGGCCTTCTCAGTTTTTCATTTGATTAAGTTGGCCAGGGGTTTGTCGATCTTATTGACTTTTTCAAAGAACCAACTCTTTGATTTGTCTATTTTTTCAATTGTTTTCTTTGTTTCCAAGTCATTAATCTCAGCTCTGATCTTAATTATTTCCTGTGTCTCAAGCTCCTAGGGTTGGTTTTTCCATCTTTTCTAATGACTTTAGGTGTGAGGATAGTTGGTTGATTTGAGACCGCTCTGTCTTTGTTATGAAGGCACTCAGTGCAATGAATTTCCCTTAGAACTGCCTTTATTGAGTCCCACAAGTTCTGAAAGGTTGTGTCCTCATTATCATTTGTTTTTATGAAGTTCTGGATTTCCTGTCTGATTTCTTTTATTTGACCCATTCATTGTTCAGGAGCAAGTTGTTCAGTCGCCAGTATCTGTTGAAATTTTTGGATCCTCTCCCGTTGTTAATTTCTACCTTTAATGCATCATGGTCTGATATGATGCAGGGGATTACATTGATCTTTTTGAATTTGCTGAGGGATGATTTATGGCCCAGTATATGGTCAATTTTGGAAAAAGTTTCATGCGCTGCTGAGAAGAATGTGTAATCTGTGTCCTTGGGGTGGAATGTTCTGTAGATGTCTGTTATCCCTAGTTTGTCTATGGTGCCATTTAGCAGCTTGATTTCCCTGCTTGTCTGTTGTTTGTACGATCTGTCTAGGGATGACAGTGGGGTGTTAAAGTCTCCTACTATGATGGTGTTGGCATCTATATCTGCTTTGCTTTTGAGTAATTTATGCTTAATCAACCGAGGGGCCCTTGCACTTGGTGCATACATATTTAGTATAGTGATGTCTTCTTGCTGTATTGTTCCCTTGATGAGTAGGAAGTGGCCATCATCGTCCTTTTTTATTGCTGTTGGTTTAAAGTCTATTTTGTCAGATATTAGAGTAGCAACGTCTGCTTTTTTATTCTTCCCACATGCCTGGAAAATTGTTTTCCACCCTTTTATTCTCAGTAGGTTACTGTCTTTAGCGATAAGGTGTGTTTCTTGAAGGCAACAGATGGAAGGGTCCATTTTCTTGATCCAACCTGGTATCCTCTGTCTTTTTATAGGAGAGTTTAGTCCATTTACATTCAAAGTTATAACTGTGAGGTTTGCCATGTTGTAGAGAATATGGGGTTTGGTATCTGAGCTGTTGCTGCTATCTCTTTTGTGTTACCTTGCTTGTTCTCTGTTCCTTTCCTGGGGTCGGTTGTTTTTTTCGTCTGCATGGGATATCGGGCCCCGAGGTGGCGGGAAGGTGGGCGGCTCGGGCCCCGAGGTGGCGGGAAGTCGGGTGGCTCAGACCACTAGAGCAGGTCCTGCCAGCTGGGCTGTTGTACTCACTGCCTCCAGCGCCCTTATGTTTGATGCAGGTTCCAATCAGTAGAATCTGTTGCTGGAAAGTGTCCGAAGTCGAGGTCCTGGCTATTGCTTGCGTCCACGGCCTGGATCACAGCTAAAAACCCTAACCTCTGTTCCCCCGGGGACACCGCATGGCTTCTAGTTCGCCATCATGAACCGGAAGCCTGGAACTTTCCATTTAACATTGTGGTACTGTGATGGATGACAGGTGACTCCAGCCCCAGCCGCTTCACATTCTGCTCTTGGAGCCGGAGCTTTCCATCTCTCTCGTGGTTGCCCCAGTTATCTCCTTCCTCACCAGGCTTATTCTGTTTTCCTCCTCTTATCACTTCTGCTAAAGACTTGACTGACATTCTGATAAGACCCGAGTGAGGGGCTTCCCTGGCACAGGGTTTGCTCTGGTCCCCCAAGGAACCATAAGTCTGGTTTTTCTCTCTTATACTCCAAATGGAAACTCAGCTGATGCATGATGGGAAACAGAATGAATGCATTTCCTTTTTAAGGGGGCGGCTGTGGATGGGGTCAGGGCAGGGGTGGGGCTTGGAGATGGAGGAAGGGTCCAGTGAGCACTGGGCACAAATCCTCCTCATCAGGAGATAAGGAAGTGGTGTTCCTACTTCCCAAATAAGTGCAGGAAGCCAGCAGAGACAGACCCAAGCTCCGTTTGCAGGGTGGAGACCTTTTACTTTCCTCTCTTGCTTTCTTAATTCCTTTCTTTCCTCCCTCCCTCTCTCCCATCTTCCTTCTCTCCTTCCTTTATTCCAGTCTGGCCTCAAACTCACTATGTAGCTGAGGATAACCTTGAACTTCTGATCCCCTTGCCCCCACCACCCAAGTACTGCTAGGATTTTAGGCATGGGTCTGGTGTATGTGGTGCTAGGGATGAGACCCAGGGTCTGGGCATGCTGGGCCAGCACTTGACCAACTGAGTTGCATCTCCAACCCTGTAGGTGACTTTTTACAAATGGTTTGTGTGTGTGACATGTGTGGGCTCGTATGTGTGAATGTGGGAGCCATGCACACCTGTGGAGGTCAGAGGATGACCTCAAATGTTGGTCCTTGCCTTCTACCTTTTCTGCCATATGTGTTTGTCGTATGGTGTGTGTGTGCATTGTGCTCATATAGTTCTCATTTCACATAGAACTTTACATGCTTCCTAGCCAAGTTCTTTCCTCCCTGTGATGGTTAGGTTTTGTTGTCACTTGATCTTTTTAATTATCTTGGGTGGGTCTCTGAGGATGTGTACAGGAAGGCAGCCTCTCAGCAAGGGGCAGGATGTAAAGAAGCTCAAAGAAGCTGGAAGTAAACATTCTTTCCTATGTGGGCTGTGCAGGAAGGAAATTCCAGAGACTCAGGAAGCCATTAAGTCTGGGATAAGGTTGGAGGACCTCACCCTAAAGCTATATAAAGGGGAAGAAATTCTTTCCTTGGCCCTCCTGCCTGTTTGCTATCCTGTGTGTATGGTGTTGGTGATGGGTTTCTCTCTCTGCTTGGACCTGTGAAAGAGGACCAGCCTCTTTCACTTTTATGGGACTTCCCCTGGATCTGTAGCTTGAATAAATCGCTTCCTCCCATAAACTGTGCCTGGTTTGGAGATTCATCCCAGCGATGTGTGGCTGACTAAGACACTCCCCTTCCCTTCCCTGCCAATCACAGTGAACTACTAAGCATGTGAAGCTAGCTGTCAACACTTGAGAGTCATTGGCTGGGAAGCAGAGGGAGTGAGGCAGGGGCTGGGATACTCCAGTTAAACCCAACCTTGAAAGGTTCCTGAACCTTCCAAACAGTGCCATTGGCTTGGGACCAAGTGTTCAACATACAAGCCTGTTCAGGACATTTTGTATATAACGTATCAGAGACTTGTTCTTGTCCTAGTTTTCTAATTTTTTTCTTTGTATTCATATGTAACCAAATGGAGATAATCAACATTTTTACAGTGTCAAAATGTGTGTGATTTAAGATAGCCATCTTCGTCTTTAACTTCCCTGGTTCCTATCTTACTATTTGGACACTTAAAAGAATTTTCAGGGGTGAGGCCAGAAGAAATGAAAACCGTATTTGTGGGATGACTAAATGGACTGAAATTGAATGTGAAACCACATCCCTTCCTGGTCCCCTACAGAGCACAGTGACGGCGTGTGTGGGGACGTTTCTGAAACTTGGATAGTTGAAGGCAAGAACGTTATCCATTCCTTGAGATGAACGCCTACTACAAAGTGACTAGCACTTTGCAGTTTGGAGAGTTGGTCTTATTGAAAACTCAGAACCCAAGCAGGAAGCCAGGTGAGCCGGAGCATGGGCTCAGGTTCCCACAGAACCAGGATGCTGCTGCAGGTGCGTAGCTTGTTTCATTACGATGGGACATTGCAGCTTGGATCTCTTGCCAGTGGGCACATTCCACGGGGTTACCTTTTAGCTTGGTGTGCATATTAGGTAAACAAGATTATCTATGCGTGTGTGTGTGTGTGTGTGTGTGTGTGTGTGTGTGTGTGTGTGTGCTATAGGTTGACATTGAGGGTCTCGAGTTAGGCTCTCTTACTAAACCTGGAGCAGCAAGTCCTGGGGATCCACCCGTCTCTGCTTCCCCAGCTCTGGTATCACACACATGCGCCAACATGCCTGGCCTTTTATGTGGGTGTTGGGGATCCGAACTCAGGCCCTCATGCTCAAGTAACAAGCTCTTTCCCTACTAAGCCATCTCCCCAGCCCAGATCATCCTTTACTCCTTTCCATAGACGAGCTTTGGAAAGCTACCAGCAATGAAAGACAATGTGATTTAATTTATAAAGAATTGCCTCTTGGGAAGGAACTCGGAATTGCATTATAAGAACTTAGTGTGATGTTGGCATCATTTTGGTGATTGGCAAAAATGTGAAAATTCCTGAAATCTCTTGGAAGAGTGAAAAATGTTTACTGTTGAAAGTATTCGATGATTTGTCCTTCACAGGGTCTAGTTGTGAAGAGAGGGCTACCAACCCTGGCTCCCTGACAATCTCTGTAGCGTTTGTTCTTGTTTCTTTCTGTTGATCTGGAACTGCGGGAAGGAAAATGTTGCCTAGCTAGGGCAATGCCAGCAAAAGAGAAGTTAGTGTCTGTCCATGGCTCCGGAGGATGGAAATGCTCCAGTCAGGATGCATGCTCACTAGCTGCTGCCTCTCCATCCTTCGTCCGTGTGAATTTCACTTCATGCTCAGGGGGTCATGTTTCAGCATCCTGGTCACATGGGAGAAAGAAGGGAAATGGTTGAGTTCAAAAGGACAACGTAAAAAAAAGAAAAAACAAAAAAAGGACAACGTACCTTCGCTGGCATCTTATTGGTCAGCTTTTAGAGTCCTCTAGTTGCAAGGGAGTCTGGGAATCAGGCAGCCATAAAGGGCCATAATGCAGTGTTATCAGCGTTGGCGGTCTAATAAGGGTTTAGGGAGGGGGCTGGAGAGATGGCTCAGTGGTTAAGGCACTTGCCTCCAGTGCCTAAGGCCCCGGGGTTCAATTCCCCAGGACCCACATAAGCCAGACTCACAAGGTGGTGGCCCTGGTGCTCTCTCTCTCTCTCTCTCTCTCTCTCTCTCTCTCTCTGCTTGAAAATGAATAAATAAAATATTTTTAAAAAAAGGGTTTAGGGAGAATGGGTCTCAGGAAGGCAGCGGGTGGGTGGTCACCCAGCAGGCATCCACAGGGTGGCTTAGAAATCCATCAGCAAAATAAAAATTGTCCCAACGAGTGTTTCCGTTGCTTTCTCTTTTGTTTGTGGGTCTTCACAATGCTGTCCTAGGTGATAATCTGTTTTTTTCTTACAAGGAAAACATTGAAACTACCTTTTGGGTTGAGTGGCATCATTGTTGTACAGAAAGCAGAACATTCCTAATAACCAACTCTGAAATGCTCCAAAATCTAGAGCTTTAAAAATATTTTTATTTATTTGCAAGCAGAGAGAGGGGAGACACACACACACACACAGAGAGAGAGAGAGAGAGAGAGAGAGAGAGAGAGAGCCAAAGCCTCCAGCTGCTGCAAATGAACTCCGGATGCCCGTGCCACTGCACATCTGGCTTTTCGTGGGTACTGGGCAATCGACCTCTAATTGGCTCATTAAAGGTTGATGGGCAAGAGCCTTAACCACTGAGCCATCTCTCCAGCCCCCAAATCTAAAGCTTCTTGAGCACCTGCGTGATGTAACTCAGAGAAAATTACAGGCCTTCAGTGAAGCCTTGTTTCGTGTGCATAATCATTAAAAGTATGGTATAAAATTACCTTCAGCTATATGAGTATGAAACATGCATTAATTTAATATTTACACTCAGGTACCACCCCAAGATATCTCATCACATACACTTACCATCTTAAACCAGACACCCCCCAAATCTGAAACAGGTCTGGTCCTAGGCGTGTTGGATAAGGTATCCTCAACCTGCCAGGGCTGAAACATTCACTTCCCTCTATGGGGCATAAATCCATCTAAAAGACCCTTTGTCTGCCAACCTGAGAAAGACGTCATTTAGAACAAAGGACACGAGGCCTTGTGTGGTTCCAGGCTGCCAAGGTGTGCGGAGAGATGACCCAGCTGTGCAGGTTGTCTCTGCTTCTGGAATTTTCCATGCTCCCCCCCCCCCACACACACAGTGGATGTATTATAGTAGAAGTCACTTTAGAGGCGGGAGCAGTGGCACCTGTGAGGGCTGCCCATACATACCTACATGCTTTGTTGTTTCGTATCATCGCCATGTCCCCGGAAGGTCACACACTGTGCCCTTTGACCCTTTGCAATGGTCTGTGAATGTCTCCACTGCAGTATTCCGGGCAATAGATCTCGTTCACACAATACAAGCTCTGGGAAATGTCTTAAGGCCTTTGTTTTTTTCTTTTTCTTTGTTGTGTGGTGTATAATATATGCTGCTTTGCATATTTGGGGCACATGTGTGTGCAGGTGACTCCCCAGCACTGGGATTGCAGGTGGGCCTCCACGTCAGCCAGGTGTACTCATGGGTGCCAGAGATCTGAACTTGGGTCCTCACCTGTGTGAGCCATCTCCCCGGTTCTCTTTTCCACTTTTCTTAGGAGGCGATTCTCAAAGCCTTGCAGAAGGACCAGGCTGCCTTAATCCATTGCTTCTCCGCTCTCATTATACTCTGCTGCTGATTTTCTTTTTGAAGCCAATTTCCCTTTTCTCCAGTGTTTGATGCTTAGCGGAGCGGCTGTCAAGATGTTTCCTCCCGTCCTCCTCATGGGCTGTGTTGGCTGGGGTCGTGCCGTCTGCATTGGGTTTGGGTTTTAATCTGCAGAGCCTCCCAGGAGCGGCCGAGTTCCCTGTTCCCCCAACGCTTCTCCACGACGAAGCACAGCAAATGCATCTGTCTCAGAGCCTTCTACACATTTCTCAGCGGTTTTGAAGAGGACAGGAGCCACCTTGGGGGCTGACAGAGCGTTGCCATGGCGATGAGAGGCTAACTCAACCTGGGCAAAGAGGGAGGGCTCCAGGGGCTTGGGGGGCCTGCACAGCGGCCTTGCTGACTGTGCCCGGGGCCTGGGCTCTTTCGTGGCTTTCTGTCCCTGCCAGTCCCAGTAGCAGTCAAACCCTCCAGCTTTCCTCTCACCTGTGCGGTGCCATGTTGGAGATGAGTGTCAGGCTAACGTGCACTCAGATGCCAGGAGACGTCACTAACTTGAAGACGCAAGAAATAAAAGGAAGCATTATTTCGAGTTCTCTCTCTTTTCATTTTAGAAATGAGCCACAACTTTTTAAAAAGAGATTATTGGGTGTCCTCCTCTCTTCCTCTTCGGCCACACTTCCCTGAGGCACACTCTCTCAGAGCTCGGAGCTCCCCGTTTGTCGAATGACTGCTGACCAGGGGGCCCCAGCCATCCTCCTGTCTCTGCCCCCTCCCCCAGTATCAAGGGTCACAGTGATACATGATCATGTCTGACTTTTTACATAGGTGCTGGGGATCGAACTCAGTGCTCACACAGCAGGTGCTCTTACCCACCAAACCATCTCCCTGACCCCGTGAGCTGCCATTTTGAAATCAGTGGTTACTATGGCACCACTCCTTGGGTGCCTGTGCCAGTCTGCCCTCATGGTAGTCTCCAGGAAAGATCACTGTTCCCATTGGTAGAGGAGAAAACGAGGATCTGGGAAGATAGGTGACTTAGGGGTCATTCGGTGTTACGGGTCAAAGATGAAATGTTCCCCCATAGGCTCATGGCTTTAAACGCTTGGCTCCATTCTCAACTGGTGGTGCTGTTTGAGAAGGTTGTAGAACATTAGGAAAGGTGGGGACCTTGCTGGAGGAAGCAGGCCAAGGGGGCCCGGTGTGAGCTTTAGAGCCTGCTCCCCTACTTCCTGCCGCTCTCTGCTTCCTGGCTTTGACAGCTCTGTGGCCAGCCCCCTCCTGCTACACCCCAAACACTGTAAGCCAAACCTTAAAGCTGTTCTTGTCAGGTATTTGGCCCCAGCAATGGGAAATGTAACTAATATATACATTTCCTAAGGTGCAGATGTCAAACCCAGAGCGTCAGTCAGCCACCGACCCGTCCTGGCCTGTAGCTGGCATGTCGCAGATGTATTTTGTGAATGAATTCAGCTCCTGCAGGCGAGATCAACACACACTCATGGGATCCAAGGCTCAGCATGTCCTCTAGTTGGGGATATTCCCATTAGTTACCCGTGGATTTCAGATGCTCAGTCAGTACCAGTCCGTGTGTCTTTCACAGTCTTTCTTCACAAACAGAAGAGGTCAATTTTGAGCCTCTGGAATCAGAAATTCCAAAGAAGCCCTCTCTTGATTAAGGGGCTGAGCAGTCGAAGAATGAATAACACTAACGGAGTGTTATTGGAGAGCTTGACAGAATGATGCTGAAGCTTATTTAGAAAATTAAATCCTTAAGACCAGCCTGGAGTGCAGACAGAGTCTGGTGAGGAAGGACTCGTATACACAAAACGGTAATGAATTAAGGGGAAAACAGAATAGTCCAAGGTTTCATCCATGAAGAAAGTCGACTGGAAACAGCACCCCATGTGTCTGTGAAGGCTGAGCGCCCGAGACAGACCTCCTCACCTGTAAACATCTGCCACTCAAAATGCCCGCTGTATTATGAGGCTGGGAAGATGGCTGAGCCAGTGAAGGGCTCGCCAGGCCAGCGTGCGGTCCTGCTCCTCAATCTTCAGGAGGGTGTGATGGAGACAGGAGGATCCCTGGGCAGCTAGCTAGCTGACTAAATGAACTGGGGAGCGCCAGGCTCAAACGAGAGATCCTGCTTTGGAAAATAAAGTGGAAATCAATTAAAGAAGACACCTGATTTCAACCACACACACACACACACACACACACACACACACACACACACACACCACGCATATACGCAACACAAAAATATGCAGCTATATTAGAAATATATGTTCAGGTTTTCAGTCAAAGTCAGGTATTTCCTTTCCATAATTTTACTCCTGGGAAGAAATGATGAACAGGGTTGAGTTATATTACAGATGCATCCCTGGAAGGTGCATGTTTTGGGAGAGAGAGGCATCTTGGTGCTTTGGTTAAGAATTCTGGCTCAGATGTAAGACAGCCTGGTTTCAGATCTCGGCGGTAAGACCTTGGTTGCATTATTTAACTTCTCTGTGCCTCGATTTTTGTTGTTGTTGTTTTGTTTTTCGAGGTAAGGTCTCACTCTAGCCCAGCTTGACCTGGAATTCACTATGGAGTCTCAGGGTGGCCTCAAACTCACAGCCATCCCCCAGACGTGCACCACCCCGCCCAGCAACAATCAAGTTTAAGGTCATCCATCCTAATCATGTCCCCTGTTGACTGATCATGTAACAATATATCACAGGCATCTGTTACAGATGGATACTGACATACGTATAGCGATTGCATTTCTTTGAGTGGTGGTACCCTGTTCCATGCTATCGCTTCAACAGAATTTCTCACCCATGGTGCGTTGGAGGTCTCTAAGACCACCCTCAGGCTTGACTCTGCTGGAAGAACCCACAAAACTCGGAAAGGCTGTTACGCTCAGTTATGTGTTACGTAAAAGGAGACAGATTAGGAAAAGCCAGGATTGAAGTTAAGAGAAGCCAGGTGCCAGCTTCAGCACACTGCCCCGCTGGATGGATTCTCTCTGCAATGATGTGTGACAACACACGCAGGTGCTGAGCAGGTGAGCTCACCTGAGCCTGTGACATTTAAGTTTTCACGGGAGCTCAGTGACATAGACCCACAGTGCCTGCTGGCGGGCTTCCGAGAATCACACTTCAGCCTCCAAATAAAAACAGATGTCAGCCACACAGTCAGCTGTCTGTGTCCTCAGATCCCGTGTCTGGGGAGTCAAGCCGCCCCACGTTGAGAGTATTTGGGAAAACCTTTCAGAAAGCAATCAAGCACTGTGAGGGATACGCGTGAATCAAGTGCTATGTAGGCAGACCGTGTGGTAGACCCCCTGGCCTTTCGGGGGTCCTCAGCCTGTGGGCGGGCACACGTCTATGGAGGGGCCAGAGGACAACCTTGGGTGTAGCTCCTCAGGAACACAGTCCACTATTTTTTTTTCTTGAGATAGGATCTTTCAATAGCTTGGAGCTAGCCAAGTAGCCTAGACTGCTTGACCAATGAGCGCCAGCCATCGGTCTCACCTTCCCAGCTCTGGGATTATAAGCGCAAGCCTCCAGGCCAACTGATTTTTTTTAATGAGATGGACTTGAACAGTAAGCACTTTAGCAACGGAGCTAGTTCCCCAGCCACTGATTGTTGTGTTTTAAAATGAAATGTATTAGCCGGGCGTGGTGGCGCACGCTTTTAATCCCAGCACTCGGGAGATAGAGGTAGGAGGATCACCACGAGTTCGAGGCCACCCTGAGACTCCATAGTGAATTACAGGTCAGCCTGGGCTAGAGTGAGACCCTACCTTGAAAAACCAAAATAAATAAATAAATAAAGAAAGAAAGAAATGAAATGTATTTGGAGGCCTGTGGCACATAGTAGGCCATCAGGCATGAATTCATTCCCTTCCCTTATTAGACATTTTCAGTCCTCTGCACGCTGTCCTGCCATTGCCTGTTGATTACTCTGTTGGATGGGAGGCTGGTGAAGCTTTCCTCCAGTGAGCAGTCCTCACATCAGAGCCCCAGTTACCTCAGGAAGCGACTTCATTTCCCTGAACCAAAGCTATGTAGTTCTTCTTCATTGTCTTATGCAGTCATTCATACATAAAGAATCATTGATTGCTCTGTCTATGGTGGGCTTTTTTTCCCCTGAGGTTTGAGGACACAGGAGTGAGCTAAGCAACTAAACCCTGCTCTGAAGAATGTGCTTTCCGCTAAAGCCAACGCTAAAGTTATGTGGATAGCATTCTCTACTTTGAGGTGCTTGATGGTTATAGATGTGTGTGTGTGTGTGTGTGTGTGTGTGTGTGTGTGTGTGTGTGTGTGGTGTGAAGTCGAAGCCTTTTTTAAACTGATGCATTTTTTCTTTTGGTTAATAAGAAAGCAGGGTAGACAGCTTCCCTGTCGTACCCTAACCTTATGCCTTAGCTCATTTGGGTTGCTATCTTCATAGACTGGGTGACGTTTTTACTTTATTTTCACTGTTTTGAGACAGGGTCTTATGTAACCCAGGTTGACCTCTAACTGTGTAGCTTGACCTTGAACTCCTGCTCCTCCTGCCTGAACCTCTAGAGGGCTGGGAGTACGGGCAGTGCCACAATGCCCAGTTTGTGTGGTGCTGGCGATGGTCCCCAGGGCTGCAGGGGAGTTGGCAAGCACTCTGCCCGCTGGTCTCCAGCCCAGCCGGTCTGAAGGTGGATGACCTAGATGAGGGTCCCCTCTCCAGGCTGCAGGTGACTGACATCTCCTTATTACACCCTCACCTGGCTAAAAGTGGGGGTCCTTAGTATGGTATTACGGTTTGTTATGAAATGTCCCCCTAAAGGCTCATGCATGGTGGATCTAATTATTGAAATGTGATTAGTGACTTAATTAGTGGCAAACAAACCTATTGATGGATTCATAATTGGACAGCATTCTGGGAGGTGGAACCTAGTTAAAGAAGTAGGTCACTAAGATCATGTCTTTGGGGGTCCTGTCTTTTCTCGAGTCTCCTCCGTGTCTGTCTGTATTTCTTGGCCACCTTGAGGCGAGCAGCTGTGCCCCCCCCACCATGGCACAGAACACATCTCTGCCTAACAGCAACGGAGCCCTCCAACCACCGACTGAAGCTTTGAAAACCCCGAGTCCAAATCACTCCCTCCACCCTTCTAGTTGGTTTTCTCAGGTATTTTGTCAGAGTGGTGAAAATAAGGACACTGATCTCATTGACGAGGGCGGAGCCATGAATGACATTTGCAAGGCCTTCTCTGTCATATCCGCAGGCTGAGCACTGGGGAGAGGCTGCCTGCCATGCAAGCAGAAGGACCTGAGTCCCAGCCCTAGCATTCATGTCAGAAGCTGCTGGGTCTGTCTGTGTGTGCCTGTAACTTCAGCCCTGAGGGCGTCAGAGACAGGAGGATTGTTGTTCAGCCAGTCAAGCTGAAAAATGGTGAGCTCCAGGTCCGGTGAGAGACCCTGTCTCAATGAAATAAGTCAGAAGAGGGATAGAGGAAGGCACGTGACATCTTTTGGCCTCTGCCTGCTGTGTGCATGAGGAACTCACATCTGCACACACAGAAAGTGTCAATATAGGCTCAGTGGTTAAAGGCATTTGCTCGAAAGCCTGATGGCTTGGGTTTGAGTTTCATTCTAGCCCAGGCCAACATGGAATTCACTATGTAATCTCAGGCTGGCCTTGAACTCATGGCATCCTCCTACCTCTGCCTCCCAGAGTGGTGGGATTAAAAGCGTGTGCCATCAAGGCCAGCCTGTTTCTCTCTTTTTTTAAAAAAAAATATTTTTTATTTTAATTAATTTTCTAACATTTTATTGATAGCTTCCATAATTATAGGCAATAGACCATTATGATTCTCTCCCCACCCTCCCTCATATCTCTTCCCCTCTCAATAAGTCTCTTGTTTCGTGTCATCATCTTTTCCTGCATTATGTGTAGGTATTATCAGGTACCGTGAGTTCATGAATATCAAGGCAGTTTTGTGTCTGGAAGTTTGCATTTAAAAACAACAACCATTTGGCACATGTTTGAATGTGTATGTGTAAGCGTGTGGGTCAGTAGGTGCCCGAGCACATGTGTTCACACGTGTGGAGGAGGATGCCGGGTGTCTTCCTCAGTCACTCTCCACCTTGTGCTTTGAGACAGAATCTCTAATCTAACCTACACACCTCCCGGATTTGGCAGACTAGCCCAGCCAGCCCGAGGGATCTGCCTCTTTCTGCCTCCCCAGCACTGGGGTGACAGGTGTGCCCAACGTTTTATGTAGGTAGTGGGGATCCAAACTCAGGTCCTCGGGCTTGTGAGGCAAACACTACTCCATAAGCCCCCTCCCCAGGCCCATTAACTGATTTCAACCAAATGGCCTTTGTGAGTCTTTCCAAAGAATTTCATCTGAGTCCTGGAAGCTGTTCCTGCTTCATGTGTCTGATACACCGACACAGCGGAGCTGAGCTGTTCAACACAGAGATCATGGAGTCTGACAGCCTGGGCTCTTATCTAAGTCCTGCTTCTTTCCAGCTTAAAGCTGGGCTTTAATCTTCCTTTTTATTGATAAAATAAGGCTAGTGATCATACGTGTCAGATCAGATAGCTGTGAGACTCATCAATGAATATGAGCCCTTAGAAACGTGTCCAGCATATAGTCAATACTGGCTGTTATTATTACTATAAATATTTAGTATATATAATCAGTACAACAAATATGACTGGCACAAGCAGATTTGAAAACAGACAGCAGTTCTTGATTAGAAACTGGTCCAATCTGGTCCTCGTATTCGAGTGGCCTCCCTGGATCAGTGAGGGAAGTTTACAAAGAAAACAGAATCTCCACGACCCAGGCAAGTGGGTAAGGGGAGGTCAGTTGAATCATTGATGCTGTATGCAAAATTAATCGCATAGTTGTACATATGACAATCCAGTTTATAGACCAAGCTGCCTGGAAATAGATTGGGTGTGCGTGTGTGTGTGTGTGTGTGTGTGTGTGTGTGTGTGTGTGTGTGTGTGTAGGGCAGGGTGGGGGATATATCTATGTAGCTATCCTACCTTAGCTTAGAGGCTGCAGACTCTGTGAGAGTCAAAGAACGGCCAGCACACTTTCTTCTGAATCTGTCTGATAAAATCATACTTGCTTGCTGACCATCTAAACCAGCAGACAGAAGTGGACCGCAGTGAACAGGCTGAGCAGGTGCATGGCTGCCGGTGGGCACACCTCCCGGCTTACAAGCTCTGCCGGATCCTGGGCATCAGGGAACAGGAGACTAGCTTCGTGTGCCACATATGTCTTTGTTTTTACCCTGCTGTGAGTGTGAGAGGGCATGGTGGCAGGCAGCTTATAAATAGCCTGCTTCTACTTTTATTTCTAGTGGTAATGACTGTTTTAAAAATGGAATTTCTTATTTAATAAGTTATGGGGTCTAATCACCACCCAGTAGAAGACAGACTGCACCAGACGCATTGGGAATTTGCAGTAAAGTCCCACATGTGATAGAGTAAAGTAAACCAATGAGATGGAGCCTTCAGCTGCCTTAGTGTTCAGCACCCCCTCCCTTCTTTCTCTCCTTCCCTTTCTTGCTTTTTAAATTTAATTTTATTGTGCTTGTGTGGTGTACACCTGCACGTGTACAGATGTGCATGCCTCATGTGCATGCATGCGGAGGCCAGAGGAAAATGATGGGCGGCCTTCCGCCTCATTTCCTTGAGACAGAGTCTCTCACAGAACCTGGAGCTGCAGTTTTCTGATCAGACTGGCTGACCAGGGGGCCCCAGCAATTCTGCTTCCGACCCCTCAGCCCTGGGGTATAAACATAATTGACCCTGCCTGGTGAGTGCTAGAGATCAGCTCGTGCAGGAAGCACTCTCTCCCACCGAGCCGTCTTTCCATCTCCCTC
>PVHP010032440.1:0-20317 GCA_004024765.1 Zapus hudsonius | reverse complement strand
TGCGTCTACCTGCCCGGCTCCTAAGGTTCCACAGCTTCCCTAAACAGCTGTGCTGGCTAGGGACCAAATGTCAAAATACATAAGCCTGTGAGAAACATTTCACATTCAAATCACAGCCTAGAGTTTTTAAGAAATTATAACTTCGACCAGTGAAATTGGACAGACACTGGTGAAGGTTATATTTTAGTATGTTCAAAGACATAATCAGAACATTTTGTTTGGCTTGACAAATAATTGTTACCTCTCCTCTGTTACCAGCAATGACCCTTAAAAGAGGCTCTATTATATTGGTGGGAAGAGTTTTATTTGCTTATGTCTCCTGGAAGACAGAAATTTGATGTTCATTCTCAAGCAATTGGAGAATTGATTCCACCCATTGAAGAGTTTAATGATGGATTCATAGCAAGTGTTCTCCAAGAGAGAAAAGGAACAAGAGCCTTGATTGATCAATAGTATATTTAAGAAGATCAAGGGGTTTAAACACGGCATAGGAGCCCTTTCCACCCAGAGGACTGAATCACGGCAGAGGCTACAAAACAGATAAACATGGGGATGTTTCTTTAACTTAGGGACACCATTTTATTACTCTTCTCCCAAGTGTAAGCTCGACATGGCAAACCCACTCCAAACATCTGGGTCATTGAAAATGTTGAATTTCACCCCACAGCCAGTCCCTCGTGTCTTCTTGGAACAATTCTGAGTTTATACACAGTACATCCTCTCAGTCTGCTCTTGGGAGCAATCATAGTCATCGATGAAAAAAATCAACCCCTGGAAGTCTGAGGGAAAGGACTTGACAGGAGATGCTTAGTGTGTTATTTATTGTAAGTACTACCCAAGGAACACAAGATGGGTGCCTTGCTTCTGATTTCTTCCACAAGGAAAGATTAACATCCTGGGAGACAATTCCATCAGCCTTTATCACAACAGCACTTGGGGTGGGTAATATGGAAAGGTCGCAAGTTGCAGGATTTATAGTGAGACTTTATCTCAGAAAATAAAATCCAAAATAAAATTTAAAAAAAAACCAACTTGGTTATGATCACCTCTCAGAAGACTCCAGTTTAAGCAAATTGATTTCAGATTTTCCCAGCTCATTTGACATCATCTTCTTCCTATAATTTCTCTAGCTACTGGCCATGGACCCCACATGTTCTGCTATGGCATTCCTATGACTTCTCTGAAAGCCATTGATTCCCTGTTCCACTTGATCTGATACCAAAATCAGATGACTGAAACACGGGGAGCATTGTCTGCATGATAAAACTACTCATTACCAGCCAACTGCAATGAGCTCCGTGCAGTCCCTCAGATCTGGCTACGCTCTCCCCTTAGTTTGTCAAAGAGAAGAATATAACTAGAGGTGCTGTTCAGTTGGTAGAGTGCTTGCTTAGCATGCCTCAAGCTCTGGGTTCAATCTCTTGCACCACATAATCTGGGTGAGGTGGTACACACCTATATTCCTAGCAACTGAGAAGTAGACAGGAAAATCAAGACTACAAGGCCATCCATGGCTACATAGTGAGTTCCATGCTAACATGGCCCATATGAGACCTTGTTTCAGCAAGAATAAAAAGAGAGATAAGCTGAAACAAGGTAAGGATGCCAACTCTAGCCTGGAAAGGCATCATCATCATCTCTCTCTCTCTTTCTCTCCCTCTCACTTTCTTTGGGGTGTCTGGCTTCATTCTCACAGGAGTAACTAGGCAATATGGTAATGAGAATGTAACTAGGCCTGGATCTAGAGAGATGGCTCAGTAGTTAATGGCTGGTGCTTGCTCACAAAACCTGCTTGTTTAATTACCTAGTACCCTTGTCAAGCCAGATGCACATGTCTGGAGTTCATCTCCAATGACAAGAGGCCCTGGCGTGCCATTCTCTTCTCTCTCCTTGAAAATATAAAAATATAAAAACAAACTAGGCTCAGAACACATCCCATGCATGTCAATCCCCTCCCTACCACATTCACTTTTGTCCTCTGCATCTCAGGGTTTCTGTAAAATGAAAGTAATAGTCGGTGCTGTGAGGATTGAAATTGTCATCCTTTTCATTGTTGTCTTTGATGTAAACCACTGGCCAAGCAACAAATCCATGAAGACGCCTTGATGTCACACCTGGCGACACCACAAAGAGGGTTTCCTGCCCGATCCTGAATTAGAATTGTACAGGCAGATTGCTTGGAGAATAGAGCTAAGACATGTAATGTCTCTAAGACAACATGCAGAGTCTACCGGACCTTGGTCCTTCACCACAGAACTAGAGCCTCTCTGCATCAGCTCACCCAGAAATACAACTACAACACTTACACAATGGCACACTCACCGAATTTGCGTGTCATCCTTGTGCAGGGGCCATGCTAATCTCTGTATTGTTCCAATTTTAGTATATGTGGTGCCGAAGCGAGCACACGTTCTCCCTTTTTAAAAGAAATGCTTAAGCTATAAATCCAGTAAAGCTATATTTGATTAGAAGCTGATTTTGGAATATTTATTTCTCAGAAGTTAATAATACTCTAATCAGCAGCCCCTCAAAAGCAGAATGATATATTAAGGTTATTATGCATGAACTTTACTAAGAAAAAAAACAATAGTCTAAATATAATACAGTTGGAAAATGACATCATCCATCACATATAGTCTCCCCATTGTGTTACCATTCATTCCTTCATTTCTTCTGCAGCATTCATTCACATCTGTTCTGGAGAACAGGAGCAGAGGCTCCTTCCTAGTATGCCATAAATTTCTGATAGACTTTACTTTGGGAGACACTTTAGGCTTACAGGAAGATTATGTAAAATGCATGTAAATTAAGTAAAATAGCCCCCTGATCCTATCCAATATAAATCATCATAGGTTTATAATGATGATTTATTGATATATCTACCCACATTGATCTCTTATAGTCAGCTAAATTTTGCCCCAATTTTATATATATTTTCCAGATAGTAATCATACTATTTTTAATGTGAATTTCCATCAATAATTTTAAAAATAATTTTATCTACTTATTAGAGAGAGAGAGAGCCTCTCCTACCATAGCATATGAAATCCAGACACATGTGCTGCTTTTACGTGGGTACTGAGGAATTGAACAAGAATATGGAACTCTACACAAATTTGTGTGTCATTTTTCTGCAGGGGCAATGCTATTTTTTTCTGTGTTGTTCAAGTTTTAGTATATGTGTTGCTGAAGTGAGCACTACCACCAATAAATTTTTTAGAAAATTATTTTCAGCTTCCTTTGCAGCTAGACATGAGACATGACTTAAGCCTGGGTAACAGGACAGAAAAGAATATGACAGGATCCAGTTTCTAGAAGCCCTTCCTTAAGAGATAGAACCTGTGTGCCTTAATTCATCTTCTGGTCCCTGAAATCAAGACCATGCACAGTGTAGTAACAATAAAAAAAAGAACATGATTCTTTGAAAACGTTATGGAGCATACTATATCACCAACTCTAAACATGTTTAAGCAAACATAAATTTGCTATCATTTTAACCATTGAATGTGGTATAATTTGGTAACCAAAGCAACAACTACTATGAATGAATATAATCTGACAAATCCTGCTCATCAGCAGTTCTCATAGGATGGTCCCAATTTACTAGGAGAAATAAGATAGCAAAAGAGTGGGCTGGGAATGTTAGAGTTCAGGAGAGGAAACAAAATTTTCAGGGTAAAAAAAATATGGACAGGAGAACTGATAGTTTAGGTTTCTAGGTGGTATGCAAAGGAAAAGAATATAATGTTTGGTGAACAGACCGAATTAACATAAACTCTAAGGAGAGCATCTGAGAGAACAGACGTGATCTAGTTTCATAAGGGAGATACGGTGGATGAACAAGTACATCCTGGTTACTTACATAAGGAAACAGACAAAAATTGTGGCCTTCAGTATTTAGAAAATAGTATTTAGTGAACTCTTCCATTAAGGAAACTCGATCTACTTCCAGGGGATGGCAAAGTAATAAAAAGAGAAGGGAAGAATTTTGTCTTTCTCACTGAATTTGGAGAAACAACTAAAAGGGATGAGAAAAGAAGCATAGGAAGACATTGAAAAGGAGCAATCTTTCCTTCTTGGAATTTGCATATGGAATGTGAAGGAGGTGAGAGGTAAATAAAAAATTCCAGATTTTTCAACCATATGACAGCTCAAGGTTTAGTCCACTGACAGAGACGGGCAAGTTAGAAACAGGATACAGTGGGTGGGTGTAGTAAGACAGAAGATGAAGTGGGTGGGACAATTACTGCTGCATGCACTATTTGAGGTGCTTCAGAGAAGTTTAGCCCATGAACAGAAACATGACCTGTTAAGACAAAAGGAAGCTTCATCCCAAAAGCCCTGATTCCAAACTCATTCTAGAAACAATAATGTGATGATTTGGTTTTGTTGTCAACTTGATCTTTTAATCATCTTGGGTGTGTCTCTGTTGTTCTTCACAGGAAGGCAGCTTCTCAGTAGGAGGCAGGATGTAAGGAAGCTCAGGGAAGCTAGAAATGAACATCCCTTCCAGGGAAGGCAGTGCAGGAAGGAAATTCCAGAGACTCAGAAAGCTAACAATTCTGGAATAGGGTTTTAAGACTCTGCCCAAAGGCTATATAAAAGGGAAAGAAATCTCCTTCATCCCCTGCCTATTTTGCTTGTGTGTGTTTATGTGGTGCTGGTGATGGGTTTTTCTCTTTCTGCTTGGACCTGTGAAAGGGAGCCAGCCTCTTTCACCATTATGAAACATCCCCTGCATCTATAGCGTCAATAAATCCTTTCCTCCCATAACTGTGCCTGGTTTGGAGATCCATCCCATCAGCATGTGAGCTGACTATGACATTAATGACTAACATACATTAAATGGTTAGATGCAGTGAGAGGGGGGAGGGAAGAGAGCACAGATAGAAGCTTTGGCCATTCTTCTTTCACATGCAGAAAAAGGTTAGCAGGCTAGAGAGATTGCTAGGTGGTTAAAGATGCATGCTTGCAAAGCCTGAAGCCCTGGTTAGACTCCCTAGTAACTACATAAAGATGCCCTGGTGCACCCATACTCTCTCTCTTCACAGATAAATAATTTTTTAAAAGCAAAAGTTTAGCAAGGCACCATTGTAGACACAATTGGGGCTCTAGAATGTTGGCAGAAGAAGATTGTGAGTCAAAAGTTATATTGAACTATGCAAGATGCTTTTAAGAAGTAAAAATTATGAAAATGACATAATGGTGAAAGAAGCTGATTACCAAGTGTTTAGAACATTTCATGATTATGAAGACAAAGCAATACTTCAGGTGGTCCAGGAGCAAAATAGTACTTATTTTCCTGTTTTCTGTAAACAGCAGAAAGAGTAGCTAAGAGATGGATGTGGAAAGAAAGTAAAAAGAAATTTGGAAGGGAACTATTGCTAAAATTCCTTTTTCTGTTTGACTTCTGAATTCCAGACACCCATTATGCCCCTGAGGTTGTGCAAGGGAACTTATGATGCTCAGGAGAGTATGATTCTAGTGTTTCCTAAGGCTGGTGTGGAGAGGAAGGAGACTGACTGATGGTGAGTGTGTGTGAAGGATGTGTGCGAGGGGCCAGGGAGACGGATCAGTGGGGTAGATGCTTGCTGTGCAAGTACTTGGATGAGGTCAAGTCTCTAGTTTATGCATACAATGTTGGGCATGGTAGCCCACGTCTGCAATCTCAGCACTGGGAAGGCAGAGAAAGGTCATCTCTGTGGTTTACTGGAGGGGTAGTTCTGCTGAATCAGAAAGCTCTAGGTTCACTGAAAGACCCTGATTCACCCCAGTTGTCAACCTCTGGCCTCTAGACACACATGAACACACATCCAAGCACACACACATTCCCACACATGCATACCCACACATTTATAATACACATACATGCATATCATACACACACATACAAATATAATAAAAGTGTCCCAAAATCAGACACAGTGAAGATTGCCTAACTTGTGTCAATATTGAAAAGATGACTCATTTTTCACATTTGGAAAGGATGGATGCTATATAGACAATTTATACCTCAATAAAATTATTTAAACAAAGAAGTATAATCTGTATTTGAAATAAATATACTATGTGACATATACATTCAA
Source organism: Zapus hudsonius (assembly GCA_004024765.1). Lineage (NCBI taxonomy): Eukaryota > Metazoa > Chordata > Mammalia > Rodentia > Dipodidae > Zapus > Zapus hudsonius. The sequence continues at coordinate 14,231 of PVHP010032440.1, read as the reverse complement.
ACCTAACACAGCGCTCCTTAAATACCAGTATTCTTGCTTCTTAAAGAAAAGCATATGTAGATTTCTCTTTTAACTTCCACCTGTCTCTCAAATACTTGATTCACTTTTAAATCATTTAACATTTTTTCTCTTTTCCTCTCACGTATATTTTTTTGCCTTTTATGGGTTTAGTGGATGTTCATTTAATAACTTCAACAACAGATAACTTTAAGTCAATTTAATGTTTTAATCACCCCAACAACTTTGTTAATAAAATCCTAGCACAAAATAACCAATGATGATATGTCCCAGCTGAGAGTAGTTTGGACAAGCTTCTGTCTGGGGAACACGACCCTCTTGTAGTGATTATACATTGTAGATAGATAGGCATAGTGGTGATGAAGGCTACCCAGAAACAAAGATAAAACAGAACAAAAACCAACTTAGTGCCAATGTGTTTTGGGTAGAAAACACTCATAGTTTATTTGCTTGTCAGGGTCTGAGTTCCCCAGAAAAAGATAATGTTATTCCAGAAAAAAAAAACATTGTGATTAAGAATGAAATGAAATTACTCATACAGATCATAGCAAGTAGGGTGGAGTGGAGAAGTTTTTGTTGACTGGTTGTAGAGCAAAACTGTGGAATGGAGAGTTAGGTAATATTTGAGGTAGGAACCCACTGAGAGTGTACTCATGCTAACCACAGCAGCCTTGAAGATGGTACTGAGGTCTCTTTATTTTGGCTGAAACATGCCTGTAACATCTAACAAAAATGTTCATGTGTGTGTATCTGTGTGTATGTGTGAGTGTGTGTTTGTGTGCTTGCATGTGCATGCATGCATGCGTGTGTGTGTGTGAGAATTGGAACTTGCCTGTTGCCATGTCATGTGATTAAAATGTCCCAAGAAACCACAATGCCAAGTTTCTTCAGTTAATCTTGATTTCTTGTTGCTGTTCAAAAAGAATACACTTTAATGTCACTCAGTGTCCTCAGCTTGATTTCTCTAAGACCCGAACACTCATAAAATAACCAGGTCTTCAATGCAAGGCTTATTCCTTCTTCGCTTCCCCATTTCATCATATGTCCCCAGAATAGTATTGCCCTCCACTCCTCCCACCCTCAGCTCTCCTGACCCTCTTTGTTCTTCTTTCTAAATATTCCTCATATCCTTTTCTTTTCTCTACCTTCTTCCAAAAATCCCAGTCTTGCCACCATCACCTCAGTAAGAATTGGGAAGAAGCCTCCCAAATGGCTCACTTGCTTCCCCTTTCACCTCCTGGACCATTCTCCATAGTGTAGCCTGAGGATTCATTTTAGAAAGCAACACTTGTTATGTCTCCAACTTTGTGAATGCTCTTCTATGTTTATCAATAAATTCCTCAGGATATAAAAGTCTATGATCCTTAATATGTCCCTTGAGTCTCTGAACAATCAGGCTGCCTCCCACCTTTTCTGCTTTACCTGGCTCTTCTTTCCACACTCAGATATTATTGGCCTAAAAGCTCCTCTGATGGGCCATTCTCTCTTCTTGCACAGAATATATATATATATATATATATATATATATATATATATGCTGTCATATAATTTTCCCTCCTTCCCACTTACTCAACCTTTACTTATCTAATGCCTCCTTTATGGTCAACACAAATTTCATTTCTTTAGGGAAGTATTTCTGGACTCCAAAGTGCAATTTCTTCTCCTATGCCTCCACAGAACATTTCTCCTACACAGAACTCAATAAAATTGTTTGATGACTCTCTTCCCTACCAGGCTGCAATCTGTCTTGCTCAGCACTGTGTACCTAGCAACTAGCGCAGTTTCAGTAGGGAAACGTGAATGAATGACTAACTGCTTTTAGGAAAAACTACTAAAGGCTGGAGCTAAAATTTCAAAATCATATTTTTTTTTCTCCGAGAAGAGCACCAGTTACCAAATATAAGTTCAGCTCATTTGTTTATAATATTAACAAAGTGAAAGGTATAAATTAGGAATAATACTATATTCTTTTAAGATTCTTTTATTGGCCAAACACCAGTGGATGGTGCCTGCCTGGGAAAGTGCAATCAAAGAAGATGCTAAGATTTTACAAATAAAATAGATAAATCAACTCGATACCATGTTGTTGATAACCTAGCTTTGGAATCAGAGAGCCCTGCATCTGAAGCCCAGCTCTGCCTGTACCTTCCTTTGTTGTTGTCATCGCCAGATTGTGACTCTGGATGATAACATTTCAAATAAAGAGTGGAAGGATACTTTCTACTAAGCAGGGAATTTATTCAGCAAAGTGACAGTTTCCTCCTCTCTCATGCAGATCGTGCACACTTTCTTCATGCATTTATTTCACATTCCATTTGAGAAGAAGTGAAGCTTGAGGAAAGTAAACTGAATGCACATCGTGTAGCAGGGAGAAGACGTAAGCCATGGCCAGTCGGTTCCAGAGTGCTGTTTCGTCCAAGGAACTCGTCAAAATGATACTAAGACATTTGAAACGATTTCGCTTTCAATATATATGGGTTCCACATCTAGGATTTCAACCTCGGATCAAAATTGTTCTAGAGAAAAACTGATTCTATATGGAATGCGTACATACGCTTATTTCTAAAGTATACAACAATTATGTTGCATTACATATAATGACTAATACAGGTATGATTCAAAATATGAAAAGTTTGCATAGGTTCTATACAAGTACTACATAATTTTATATCTATGGAGAGGGGCCTTGAGGCCAATCAGCTATCACATCCAAAGAGAACTACAAGTAGTGAAGTAGTGCACAGCGGGGCAAACTCGTAACATGAGCACTGCAGGGAGCAGTGCTCAGGCTGGAGCAGGAGAGGGGGAGCTGGACTGTGCGGGGAGCGGCTGTCAGGAAAGAGCTGCCAGGCCCTCTGAAGATCCAGAGTACAGAGAGAGGCCCCTCTGGCCATCCTGACTTCCCTTGTCCTTCTGCACTCAGGCTAGGTCTCCAATGACCACACCTACCTAAAGGCCAGTGAGCAGGGGTTTATGGGAATATAGTTTGCCACCAGCCCTCTGAGTCTGAAGCAATGGGAGAAAGTAGGCAGTGTGTCTGGGAAACACAAATGCCTTAGGCAAAGAACATCAGTCACTGTGATTTCCTAGGATTCTGCTGACACTATGCTCCATCAAAAACAAAAACAAAATGCAGGAAAGATGGCATACATTAGTGATAGCCTTTAGGAGGAAGATAGCCTTCTTTTTTAGGTAGTAGCTAGGTAGGGACACAGGCTCCCCAAATGTGAATGTCAACATCAACCTAATCTGAGACTAGAAGACAACTCCAGTCTCACCCTAAACCTGACTTCAGATGATTTGGAACAGCCCTCTCTCTTCCTTACTTCCTAGTTCTTTCTTACAGGAATATTGTGGATTGCCTTTTGCCCACTAGTGGGTTCTTTCTGGGTGTGCTCTTTTCCTAGACCCACCAACCAATCAATGTCCTTTAAATACATTTAAATGTAACCAATAAAGCTCATCCCAATTTGATACAAAATTTCTGTATGGGCCAAGAATGGAGTCATCTTCAGCAGAATAAAGCCCCAGTGCAGAGTGCTACCTGGGCCGCTCATGTTTCCAGGACCCCTCTGGTCTCAGAGAGCTTTCCTCATTTTCACTTTCAATAATGCTATTTTGCCCCTCCACTGTCCACGACCGTCATTCATGGTGATCCACAGACAAAGAACTCAGCCTCGAAAACCTTGACCAATAGCAAGTTCACTCTGTGTTTCATAGAACGTCTTCAAAGGCTAACATGGGGTAATGGAAAGAAGACCAGCTTGGAGGGAAGGAAATCACCTTCTTGTAAAAGTAATTTAAACAGGAAATCGATATTAGCAATAATCACCATGATCAAACTGAAGGAAATCTCCAAGTTGTTGTCTGTGCAAGGAGATGTGTAGAAGATCTCTCAGGATTTCTAGATTATTGTTTCCAGGATTCCCACAGATCCCAAAATGGAGATGAGCAAGTCCCTCATGTAAAATCACGTAGTATTTGCATATAGGCTGCACACATCCTCCCACATACTTAGACTCATGTCTAGACGCCATTGTTAGGCTGTTACTGTATAATAACTAAAACACTGTAAACACATGCCAGTTTTAGATTGTTAGACTGTTTCAGGAATGATGGCAAGAAAAAGTCGATCTATATTCAGTGCAGACACTGAATCACAGGCCCAACTATGCAGCACACACAGGAAGCCCATGGTGAACACAGCTCCAGCAAGGACAGCTGGAGACAGAGGGGTGATTGAAGCGGCAGGAAGCTTCAGCGGCCTGGGCCTTCACATCACTTCCTTTGTTAGCAAATACTTGTGATTTCAGGTTGGTTGGCTCTAAGGATGCAGAGCCTATGGAGAGGGAGGGCTGAGTGTATCCACGTACACTTGATCAAAAACAACAAACTGCTACACTACTTCAAAATATACCCTGTTTCTTTTGTCATCTCTCCATATCACGTACATAATTTTGTCTTATTTTGGTAGTTACAGATGGGTATTTAGGTCAAGATCTATTTAAGCAATTCCCTGTGGGGTTTCTAATTTTTAAAATTATTTATTTATTTATTTATTTGACGAGAGAGAATGGACATGGCAGAGCCTCTTGCCACTACAAACAAACTCTAGATACATGTGCCACTATGTGTACATGGGCACTGTTACTGGAGAATGAAATGCAGGCTGTCGATTTTGCAAGTGAATACTTTTAATGGTTGAGCCATCTTTCCAGCCCCCTGTTCCTAAATTTTTTTTAACTACAAATAAAGTTGGAAAAGATAAATAGGTTCATGCAGACCAAAGTTCTAAAAGTTGAAATTTTGGGCCAGAGAGTAAGAGGTCATAAATTTTTATCTACACTCCTAATAAATGTTTTAATATTTGCCTCAATTTATATTCCCATCAAATATAGAGAACTTTACCCATACACCCTGACAACAGAGTGGGTTTTAAAAACTCATCTGTGGTCACCTGAAACCTATAATCCATAAAATGTCATTTCATTGCTATTATTATTTTTATATTTTATTGGTTAGTTAGCACTTAAGAAACCAAGGAAGACTTTAATAGACTTTATTTTCTGTGAACTGCTAATTCATGTCTTATGCCATTTTTTAGGTGAGCTAATAAGCTCAGAATTTTTTCTGAATTTTTTATAATAGACAACAACCATTCATATATGGAGACTTAATTCTTGGTCTATATAACAATGAGCACATTACAGTATTATGCTGTCTGGGGTTGAACATTGAACCCCAAAGAGGGACACACATGCATTTATGAAAAGAAAAGACTTTCCCAAGGACCATTTTGACAGAGGGTTAAAATGGAAGCAAAGCATATTTTCTAGGAGTCTCTTCGAAATTGTTTCATGTCCACATATTAACTAAGAGACAAAGATATATAATCATTGTGATGATGAGTGGGCTGAGAAGGGTAAAGGATGGTTAAAAGCTTTCTTTTTAATTTTCTGTTCTTATTTAACTTTTTATTGGTAATTTTCATTTACATAATGTAATTTGATCATAATCACCTCCCAAAACCTTCTTTTGCCTCTTCACTCCCCTTCCACTGAACCCCTTCTCTCCAAACACTCACTCTTTGTTCTGATGGCTTTTTTGTCTTCATCCATCACAGCAGACAGAATGTTGATGTGCCCAATATTGTGCTAGTAACAATAGCCACTGGGAGGTCATGGATGCAACAACCACATCACGACCAGAAGACAGAATTACAAAGCACTCCTCCCCATCCTTTGTTTCTTACTTTCTTTCTGCTCCTTCATCTGAATTGTTCTCTGATCCTTGGAGGGTGTGATAGAGATGTCTCATTTAGTGCTGACCACTAAGCTCTCTTTCATTTTCAGCACTTTGGCAAGTTTTCAGGGTTCTCAGTCACCATTATTGGGAAAAAGAAACTAACCAACTAACCAAAAGTGATGGCAGCATTTATCTACGGGAGCTTTCTTTTTTATATGTGGTGTGTGTGCATGAATGTGTACATGATCACAGGCATGTGGGTGTGCGTGGGTGTGCAGGATCACATGTCCATGTTTGCCTGTGCATGTGGAGCCCAGGTGTCAATGTCAAATATCTTTTTCAATTACTCCACATCTTATTTTTTTGAGACAGGAACTTTTACTGAATCCAGACTTCTCCTTTTTGACTAGGCTACCTAGCCCGCAAGCACCAGGGGTCCTCCTATCTGCCTCCCCAGTGTTGAGATTACGTGTGTATACAGCCAGGAAGCTTTCTTTAAGTGTATTTCATAACATTATCTCCCATTTAGCTCCTGGATACTGCATAAACCAATAGCCTATTCTTTATGCATATAAAAATAATTATTTATTGTAGAGAGATATCTTTAACCAAACTTTATACATAAGTACCACTCCTAACAACCCAGAATATTTGAAAACAAGGAGAAAAGGTAGTTTCCAAAAATATCAAGTTTGAATTTGAATAGTATTTTCATAGCTTTTCATCTGTTATTCTGAGAGGGTTACCTGTGACATGAAAGAAAATGTAACAATGAAAGCTGATCATGTAGAAAACTTGAACATATAAATAAAAATGGAAATGCCCAGCACATGATCCATTATCAGGAAACCAGATGAAAGTTTAGTCATTTCAAATATCCTAGGGACTTCAGTTGCTCTAATAAAATGAAAATGCTTCCAGACATAAATGCTTAGGGAGATCATTTCAAGGTTTATGTAGATGCAAAGTATTTTAGCTTTAGAGGCAAGAATAGGAGCCTAAATTAGATGGGATTAAGAGTGCACACATCATTTCTGAACCCTCATGTGTACAACTAAGCATCTTTCACAATAATCTCCAAAGGTGATCCCCCTAGCTCTGCACTGGAGACAAACCCACGATTTGTGTTTGGAAAGTGGGGTGGTGGTTAACAAAAGCCATGAAGAGGAAACTGCTGACAGCTGACACACTTATCATTCTCAGAATGTCTTTGGAGGATTTAGCAGGTAAGAGCTTGAGGACCAAGATTTAAAACTCTGGGTGTGGTCACGGGTGATGGTAACTCCAGTCCTCAGGGAGACAGCCATGGGAGATCCAGTGGACCTCACTAGTCAGCTAGTCTACAGAAAAGAAAATGGGAACTCTAGGTTCAATGAGACATTGGTCTCAGGGAAACAAGAAGAAATGTAGATGAGTGATGGAGGAGCACACCCAGTGATTACTCTGTCTCTATGTGCTCAGAGGCGTGATGGAGGAGCACACCCAGTGTTCACTCTAGTCTCTGTGTGTGCAGATGAGTGATGGAGGAGGACACCCAGTGTTTAGTCTCTGTGTGTTCAGACGCATTTCACACTTCTGTGCACACGTGTGCATACACCATCCATACACACATCACAACCCACACCCAAAAGAAATAGCTTTGGATATAACTGCACAGTGTTCACTGGTCCATGGACTCCTCCAAAGCACCCTGTTTGGGAAACCACCTGAAGAGTCAATTTCATAGGGATAGCCAGAGATTTTCAAATTCATAGGTGACTGAAAGTTCAATCTATACAATAAAAGACATGTGTTTCTTCTATGAGTATATTAATATATTTTAGAAATGTATTCTCTGACTAAAAGATCAGTCAGAATTTGTCAGGAGTTTTGGATGTCAGCATGCAAGGGAAAGGTGAGTATTTCAGCTTTGACTTGGCTGTCCTAGAGATATTTGGAGTTGCCCTACACAGTCCTCACAAGTAAAGACGCCAGAATCTTTCCAATCTACATCATTGTCCAGAGACTCTCTGCCTTTGAGCAGACGATTAGTGAGTGTTGTGGTCAGCTTTCTAGTTGCTGCACGGAAAGAACCCAAACAAAGCTGCTTGTGGAGGAATGGGTTTATTTGGCTTATGGACTCAAGGGGAGACTCCATGCTGGCAGGGAAAACGATGGCATGAGCAGAGGGGTGGACATCACCTCTGCCATAGCACTGGAAACAGTGGCAGGAAGGTGTGCCAAACACTGGCAAGGGGAAGCTGCCTTATAGCCCCAAAAGCCCGGCCCCAACAACACAGCTCTAGTGAGGTTGTAATTCCCAAACTGCCATCAGCTGAGGATCGATTACCCAGAACACATTCATTTATTTGTGGGGGACACCTGGATCAAACCATGACAGTGAGCAGTGAGCTAGGCTGCAGAATGGACATTGCCTATAGGTGATAAGTAAGAGAAAAGCCTAAGACAATGGCGGAGAATCCCTGTTTGTAGATGCCAAGCTACCAAAGACTATAGAAACCAGGGTAAATTCACTATTTTGTTATAGGCCAAGAATAGCTACAACCAAAATGCTTAGAGCCAGAAGTCTTAGTGTTTTGTTCAGATTCTGTAATATTTGTATATACCTAATGAAATATCATAGAGATAGAAGCAAAGTCAAAACACAGAAGTTGTTTAATATATTTAACTTAACGATATACATCAATTTTATCTTGTATTTTCACTGCACCTGCATTTTGATTGTGATCAAGAGGTCAAATGTGGAATTTTGCACTTAGGTCATCGTGCCAGGACTTGAAGTTTTAGATTTGAGAGTATTTTAGTTTGCTGTGATGGGGCTGTGGATAATCTATGCTCCAGGCTCCCTAGACTGTAAATGAGATGTGATAGTTGTTTCTTTGCTTCCATGCATCCGTCTTTCAGGCATTTCTCACAGAGGATGCTTGCTTGTTTGCTTGGATGGAGATAAGGTAGTTTCTGGAAACTGATGCCTGTCTGATCTGTTGAGAACTTGCTTGGGATTTCTAGCCCTAGATCCACAAAACGTTCTCTCTGTTTCCTTCATCTGTTAGACTCTTTCTTGAGACAATGGTCATCATAGACAGGACATTCAGCCATTCTTAATTTAGCTATAACTTTAGTATTACATCTAAAAGACTAAAATTTTATTGTTTGATGACCCTCCATAGCATTTTTCCTTAAGGGAATAAGTATAGAACAAGGGATTTATGGAATGAGGTAGGACCTACATGATCATAGGAAACAGAAAAATACAAGGACTGGGAACAAAGTAAATAACATGCAAAATTATTATTCTGTCATATATCAACTTTAAGCATTTGACACTGTTTTGTGGTTAATGCTCATAGAAAACTATAAATAAAAAAAACCTTTCTCAGTTTAGCTCTAAGCTTTGAAAACATTTTCTTTCAAAAGCAGCATGTACTGAGAAAACTGCAAACCTCTGAACCACGTCATGGGGACTGTCAGAGAGAGGGGGTTGGAACTGATTCTGCTGTGTGGCTCTTGTTGAAATGAAGCAAGAGCAGAGAGCACAGTGGTCCAGGTGCATTCTGCTCTTAGAAAGGAAAGGAAAGGTTGTCAGAGAGCCATCACAATGGCCAGTTGGTTCCTACACCTTTGATAGTCCTTGGCTCTATCTAACTCTCCCACAGATTAATATTAACCCAGGCTACAATGAGCAGGTTTCTCTTATTAAGAGGGAGCTATTTTGATCTGTGCACCTCGTCCTTAAAAGGCTTGCTGAAAGCCTAGCTTGCAGTATTTCTATGGAAATCATGTTCCATAGAATCCTGGTTTCCAGTGAGATATAAAAAATGTTGCATAGATAAAAGGGATCTGTAGTCAAACTACTCAGGACTATTCTACAAACTTTACCTCTTATCACAAAGACTCAGAATTCCATTAACATATAAAAGGTTCAGAGAACACCTACATAAAAGAAACCTGTCTAACTTTGATAAATCCCAGTATTTCTCAAATTCTGCAAATGTAATCTCAGTTTTATTCATCTAGTATCAGTGAATATCACATGGACCACGTTTTGAAAAAGGCTGCTATACACATTCCATAATTTATTCAGAGACTAGAATCTATGCATTCCTCCAATAAAGATAGAACCTATTAGTTCATTAGTCCAATTCATCCAAAAAGTCAGAATATTCAGAAACATGATTTTTTTTAAAATTGTGCATTCTTTTCTACATACTAAACCCAGACATCAAGTGATCCTTGAATAGCCCTTACAGCTGAGGTTTGAAGGTTGTGGCACCTCTAAGACTTGTTTGTATGGACCTCATTTGCATTATGTAAGCCATCCATTCAGGTAAGTGCCCAAATGAAGAAATAAACTCAAGTAAGTCAGGAACAGATGATCTGCACAGAATTGGGCTAAACAGTGTTATATGCTGGTATTTGAAGCTAGGTGGTGAGAAGTGTGAGGAATGATGGGCAAAGCACTGGACAAATCCAGCAATAATGAGCCAGGAGGGCTTCTCAGAAGCAAGGGAAAATCAAATTCCAAGATCCCGGAAGATTACAAAGAATAGGTGGAAAACCAGGCACAATAGTAAGGGTACATGAACATGGGTATCCTGACAAGAAAACCCATGTACCAAATGTCAGTCGCCACAAATAACTCAGATGATGGTTGAGGGTGGGGTGAGATAGGTAACTGCAGGGGAAGTGATCTCAAGTGTCAGGACTGTGGCTGGTGAGTGGCATATCTCAATAGAGAGGGTGAAATGAAGACATCTCAGGGCTCCCCTCATTTAAGACAAAGATAAGTTTTATTTATTTTTTTATTGTAGAATCATCATTTGAATCAGTATGTATAATCGTAATTCCAATTTTACCTTTTCATTTACAAACTGTAATACTTTATATGATAGAAACACCTTCGCACCAGCCAAGTGTGCTAATCATCTCCCTGCCCTTTATGAGAGGTGACAAATCAAATATTCACATATTAACAAGTGCCAAGTGTCAACAAATATGAATGCCAATAAATGTGAGGAGCTAAAATTTGAGTTGACATGTGCACAAGAATTGAATGTAAAATATTTAGCATTTATCACGTATGTATCAATGTATCACAGCTGATTTCAATGAATTGGTAGCTTGTGGTCTTTTAGTTGTTTTTATTCTTATAAAGTTTATTTTTAAGTTAGTGAAAATATTTGGTGTTGACTCACAGATCATTATTAATGCAATTAAAAAAAGAGGTTTATTCTTTTAAGGGACTTGGGCACTTGGTTAATACAATGGCTTTGAGTAGTATTTGGCATGTATTGATCTTAAAGTCTTTCCTAATCAGTAATCAAAATGTTTACAGTATCATATCCACATGACTGAAGAATTTAGGAGATGTGTTATGAGAATTTCAAATTAAAAATAAATCCCAAAAATTTTACAAAAAAATTAATCATAAATGCATGAGGCTCCAGGGAAACTTTTACATTCAAACTACCCAAACATATAAAAGACAATCAATCTTCAAGGGGTGGGGAAGAAAAACAAGCAGGGTGTAGTGTGTACTGACTGGCATGTAGTTTCTTCTCAGTTTATATCTGTGACTTTGCGTCTTTTGTAATTTTAAGGATAACAAGGCATTTTATGTATTCTAGGCATAAGGGATCTTTATCCAGGACATGTTTCTTTGCACCTGTGCTAAATGCTGGGGAAAGGAGAAAACAGGAAGCCGTCCTGTGCTGCACAGTGAGGGTTTGGGGTGCCTTAAGAGGATGGATGCTTCTTAAAACTGGAGGGAGATGCAGGGAACTCTTCTGTTCCCTCTTTGTCTGCAGAAGCCTTCAGTGGGGAATGAGACTATTCCTTCTCTTCTCCTTCCAAGTCAGACTGGAGCACGACTCAATGTCAAATTATGACCCAGAGCCAACCGAGGAAAAGGACAATTGTGCCAATGAAGGATTGAGGAGTAATTTGCCTTTTTTTTTTAAATACAGAGAAGCCAGGCAATAGTATTTGACCCCACAATTATTGACTCTTTATGAAATTAGGTCAAAATTCTTAGCTGATTTCTATTTGTGAGATTCTGTTTGTAGAAGATGCAGTCAGAAATTGCCAGAACAACAGCAGACAATTCCATCTGTGGTGGTTTGAATGCGAATGTGTGTCCCCTTAGCCTGAAGTCCTTTTGACTGAGTAACTTGAGTCTCCAGCAGCTCATCCAGAGCAGGTGTCACTGGGTGCAGATCTTGAGTCCAGCCCTACGGTGTGTTTGGGGGTGGATCTTGAGTTCAGCTCTAAGATGTTAAAAGAGCATTTTTAGTTCTGGCTGCTCTTGGTGCTGGCTTGGTAGTGTCTTCCTGGTTGGATCTATGGAAGGGAACCGGATTCTTCTGGCATGCATGGTATTCCCCTGGATTCTGTAAGCCTGAAATAAACCCCTTCCTCCTATAATCTGTTTTTGGTCAGGTCTTTCTCCAACAACGGGAAGGTAACTGCAACACCATCATTTTGGTTCTTATGTTTTCTTGGCATGTCTGCAGGACAGTTAAAGCCACACTGCTGATCTCCACTGGACTCAAGTTTATTCCCCCTAGCCCTTGCATGTAGTTAAAAGCTACACGTGAAAGGTATTTGGGGACTTTCCCAAAAATGTGCATTTTATACTCTAGAACTTGTGAATGTCATGTCACATGGCATAGGACAATTAAGGTTACAGATAAAATTAAAGTGTCTTCCTAGATAATTTTTGATGAGCTGAGGATGAATTCTTCTGGAATATCTTGTAATCATAGGGTCCTGGAAAGATGAAGAAGGAAGGAGAAAGAACCAAGACCAAGAGCATAAGCAGAGAAAGACACATGGATGACAGTCTCAGGATGACACACCTGGCTTTGAAGACAGAACGGGATGCAGGGAATGTGAGCACCCCATGGAAACAGGAAGGGTGAAGAAACTGATTCCCTCCAAATGTTGCAGAAGGGTTGGAGACCTGCTGGCACCCTGATTTTAGCCCAGCATGACACATTTTGGAATTCTGACCTGCAGAACAGTGGATAATTAATTGGCTTTAAATCTCAAAGTCAGTGCTAGCTTATTTTGGCAATTTCAGTGTAATAGAAAACCCAATAGGCTGCCTGAACCCCTTGTCCTCCTGCTGATGGCAGAAGTGCAAGAGAGGGGCAGGACCACTGCATGTGAGAAAAAAGCACAATATTTTTTGTGCAATAAAATTTGAAGTCATATGCCTGAAGATGTGTGCTCAGGGAGGAATGAAGTCTTGGGTACATTAAAGCCATGTATTAAAGTGAACACTTACTACACTCATATAAACCCATGGTGTGATGGTTATGTTTAGTTGTCAACTTGATCTGACTAAGAATCCACAGGCATTTCTCTTGAGTGGGTCTCTGAGGTTGCTTTCAGGAAGAATTGACTGAAAGAGAATACTCCAGAGTGAGCCCTTTCCCCAGAGCTGGTGGCCCTCCCAGAACGGGGCTTGATGTAAGGAAGCTCTGGGAGAAAAGCCTCTCTTCCTCCTGCCTGGCTGCTGGTCCTGCTTGCTGGTGATGCCTTCACTTACACAAGCATCTATCTCTATCCTGTTGGCTATATTTTTTAGGCACTGGAAACAAGTTTCCTCAGCCTTCCTGCCTGGACTAAAGATCAGTGGTTCCCCAGGAAGCCTTCAGGCCTTCAGTGCAATATTGGGACTGCTGAGGCATCCAGCCAAGTGGACTGAGCAGTTACTGGACTTGACTCAAACCTGCAGTCTGCTATTGTTGGACTACCCTAAACTAATCCAATAAATTCAATAAATTACTTTTTAAATACAATTCATTCTATCCATTCTGTTCCTCTAGAGAACCCTGACTGATATACATTCTGTGGCAAATCATGAATGGGTAATCTTACAAGCTCAAAGGGATGGGTAGAAATAAATAGCCTGGGGGCATCTATACTGGTGAAGCCATTTCAGAGACAATTTAATGACACTTACTGAAATTAAAAATGTATATGATTTCTCTCTCTCTTTCTCTTTCTCTCTCTCTCAGTCTGCCTCTCGTTCTCTCTCTCCACAAGATCTATTGGGGAAATTCACTGAGAAGTTACAACAAAGCAAATCCAGGACAGAGGATGTTTATGGCATCATAGTTTAATGCGCAAAGTATTTTGGCAGAAAATGGAAATATAAAATTTAACATGAACATATTATGACCTCTGTCGTATACTATGCAGCAGTCAGAATCAGTGAGTTGAATTTGAGCAAACAAATGGCAAATTGCAGAATATATGTGGAGTGAAAAACCATGGCATATTTCACAACGCAATGACATCTTTATAAAATTAAACACACCATGCCTACAGAACACTGACTTTTAGCATCTAAATAAATATATAAAAGGAAGATGGCAAGGTAAAAATGCCTACCTGAGGGCTGGGTGGGGAGATTAGGAAAAGAGATTGAGAAAATGAGACAAAGGGGGAAAAAATCACAA
>PVHP010032439.1:0-20292 GCA_004024765.1 Zapus hudsonius | reverse complement strand
CTGGCTTGCCACTAATCCCAGAAAAAAACATAAATTTTATAGCAAGGTGGACTGTGGATGGAGAAAGCCATGCCAGGCAAGGCTGGGAGGGTCATGCCAGTACAGAACAACACTTTTTACCATAAGAAATAAACATCACTGCATGTGCCTCTCTCCGTACTTTTATAATTTTTTGAGTCTGGCTAAGTACAGCAAATACTAAGTAAACTAAACTCCACATATCTTATATTATTTAGGCCTAATTTAGAAAATTATTCACACTCCACACATACAAACATAATGTCATAGTCAGCCACACACACCTGGGATGAATCTTCAAACCAGGCACAGTTTTGGGGAAGAAAGTATTTATTGAAACTACAGATTGAGAGGAAGTTCTGTAACAGCGAAAGAGGCTGGCTCTCTTTCACAGTGAGAAACACCCATCACCTACACCACACACAGAATAGCAAATAGGCAGGAGGGCCAAAGAGAATTTCTTCTCCTTTATATCACCTTAGTGCAGGGTCTTGCAACCCTACCCCAGACATAATGGCTTCTGAAGTCTCTGGAATTTCCTTCCTGCATGGCCCACACAGGAAAGGATGGTTACTTCCAGAATCTTTGAGCTTCTTTGCATCTTGCCCCTTGCTGAGAGGCTGCCTTCCTCCTCAGAGACCCACCCAAGGTAATTAAAAAAATCCAAGTTGACAACAGAACCTAAGCATCACACATAATAAATAACTGGAGAGATGCTTAGTTGGTAAAGTACTTGAAATTTAAGCATAAGGATCTGAGTTCAGATGTCAAGCACATAAACTGCAGCTCACACCTATAATTCCAGCACTGGGGAGGCAGAAAAAGCAGAATACCTAGGGCTTTCTTGCAAGCTAGTCTACTAGGCAGCGAGCTTTAGGTTCCATGAGAGACCAAGAGACCCACCTCTAAAATTAAGATGGAGAGTGATGAGTGATGGAGAAAGATAATTGACCTTGAACTCTAGCCTCCACATGCATGCACACAAAAGCACACACACACAAGCACACATGCGTGTGCGCACACACACACATATACACCACACACACACACACACACACACAAAGAGAATGAAATAATTGTTCTAAGATGATTAAATATCTGATTATATATAATGAGGAAATTCTGTAATGAAGCAACCTTTAAGTATCTGGACAAATTCACTGAAAATTAAAAATTACAGGGCTGAGAAGATAACTCAGTGAGTAAAGGCTCTTTTGTGAATATCCCATCCAGTGTTCAATTCCTGATCCATCCTCATGAGCCAAATGCAAAACATACTGCAGGTATCTGGTGCCTTATTTCAGTGTGAAGAGATCCTGACATATACCCGCACATGTACACACACACACACACACACACACAGCATGTGAAAATCATTTTTTAAAAATTAAAGTCCCATTTTATTTCCATACTTTTCCAAGGGTAAATTTTAGGTGATTTAAGACTACAACAAAACAGGGTGGAAGCATAAGTGAATATTTTTTTTAAATAAGAAAATCTTTTAACTATAAAAATTAAGGGATAAAATATTAATACATGTAGGTATTTATAAATGACATATATCCATACCTTTATTCTAATCAGGAAACATCTGAAAACAATTCCTCCATATGTAAAGAATTTTTACTAGTTTAAAAACAGTGTGCATAAAAATATGTATATCCTGTATATTCTTCTACCTTCTAACCAATTATTAAAGAAAGAAATGTTAGAAGAAGAAAGAAGTGATCTCTTAATCTCTTCAGCTCATAGGCATTGTAATAGGGTTCAGCAGAGTGGTAAAGCAGCACTTCTCATGAATAACTATGATGCCCTCATCCTGGGGAGCAAAGAAGTCATGTCATGGAAGTTATTAAAAATGCATAGGACTAATTCAATATGTGTACAAAGAATTTTGTTGGAAGATTTCACCAAATAGTGATTGTAATTTGAAAAATTAAACCTAGTGCTAATGGCCAGAAATGTTCTTTTTAAAAAAAAAGTTTTAAAAATTCAAACTATGATGCAATTACTAAAATCACTTTTAAAAACAAATTTAAAGGAATGAAATTATACTCATAAGATACATAATAATGATCGTAGTACAAACATCATCTCTTATTTAATCTTAAACATTTAAGAAATGAAGACTATCTGTACACAAACATTGGAAGAAAATAAAGTAGTGCACATGAGAAAGGATGTCCTTAAAGATTTAATATAAGTCACACTTACTGGTATTTATTGTAAGCCCATTTGGGCATGTAACTCTGAGCTCGCTAACCCCAGTAAGGTGGACACTAACCACATCTGGCTCCAAAACATGAGGTGTGCCAGGATCATAATACACCCAGTTCAGGGCTGGAGAGATGGCTCAGGGGTTAAGGCACTTGCCTCTAGTGCCTAAGGCCCTGGGTTCAATTCCCCAGGACCCACATAAGCCAGACCCACAAGGTGGGTGGTTCTGTTGCGCTCTCTCTCTCTCTCTCTCTCTCTCTCTCTCTCTCTCTCTCTCTCTCTCTCTCTCTCTGTGTCTCTCTGCTTGAAAATGAATAAATGGAATATTTAAAAAAAATACACCCAGTTCAAAGACAGGATAAAATGCAAAGAGGGCTGGGAAAATGGATTATTGGATAAAACACTTTTTATGCAATATGAAATTGGTGAGTTTGGATCCCAGACCTCATGTAAAAGCTAGAAGCTATAGTGGGCATCTATAGTCCCAGTGTGGCTATGGTGAGAAGGAAACAGTTAGAATTTCCTGGAAGCCCATAAATGGAGGGAGAACAAAACAAGACCCAGCCTCAAGTGAGGTGAAAATCAAGGCTTGACCTGAAAGTTGTACTTTAACCTCCATATACATGCCTTGGCACTGAACACACACACACACACACACACACACACACACACACACACACACACACACACACACATATACATATATATACAAGATAAATATTTTTCTTTAAAAATATAAAGAATCTTGTTAATGATTTTTAACACTGACTAGATTTTAAAATGATAACATATTTCTCATGTTGACTTCAAAAATGCACTACTAGAATTATCTTTTATTTATTTTTCTTCCTTCCATGTGGCTACCAGAAAATCTATTAACAATACCAGTTTACCCTCCATTATAGTGTTAGTGGATAGCATGTTCTAGAAGACAATGAATGATGCCTCGGCTGAGGAGACTATACTGCTGGCATGATATTTTCATTGCCTTCTTGAACTTTTAGGAATATGATTAGTCACAAGAGTGCTATACAAGAAGGGGCTTATTTGAATGCTCCTATGAATGAGACATCACCCTTTCTAAGAATATACAAGCAATTAACAGTTCCCAGGAAACCATTTTCTTCAATGATGTAATCCAAAGTAAGTTCAAATTTCAACATGAGAAATATGTTATCGATATAAATAACCATCAATCATGCTCTTATAAGTAACCCTTTCACAATCCTATAAATAGCCCAAACCCATGTTACTGTAAACAACCCTCTCCTGGTCTTTTTAAACAACCTTCATCCAAGCTCTTGTAAGAAACTCTATTTAATGTCATTGTTTCAATAAAATTCTTACTCTGAGGTGGAGATATTTGTTTATCTCTCCAGAAAAAGTTCACAAACCTCTATTTTGTTCCTTGTCCATTTTTTGTTCAAGCAGTTTTAACCTCAGAGTATGTTTTAGAGTTTAGGAAATACACACAAAAAATTGAGCAGATTCTTTTAAATTATTTTCAAGGCATTGCTAATTCTGGTAAGAGTATTTGGTACTGTGGGTTTTTGAGCTTTCTCATAAGATTACCAACCAAAAAAAATTAAGAACACAAGGATAGCTTTTCAAGGAACATCTGCTCTAGATAGTTTTATTAGTGTTTACTCTTTACTATTTTCATAGCCAGCCATGTGTCACTGGGATGAACCTCCAAACCAGGCATAATTATGGGAGGAAAGGATTTATTGAAGCTACAGATCCAGAGGAAATTCTATAATGGTGAAAGAGCTTGGCCCCCTTTCACAAGTCCAAGCACAGAAAGAGAGAAATACCATGCACAATCTCCCCACAACACAAAGCAAGGTGCCTTAATTGTGAGTTCTGTAAGATCAAAACAAATTACATACTTTTAATACACAATGGCATAGAGTGCCATTTCCAACTGTTGTGAGGCAAAACCAAGAGACACTGGACCAAGGAAACTAAACAACCATAAAACAAACATCAAATGTCTGCAGTTCAAGTCTAATATCATTACTAGTAACTGTCAGTCTCTAGATTTTCCAATTCTGCCTCTCTGGCTTGACTGAGCAGCTTGGGAAATCTTCCATCCGCAGCCAACAGTGCTCCATGGTAACCCTTGCACAGTTCTGGTATATCCAAAACATCTTCAGGTCTCCATTGCAAACCACAATCCATCTTTCTATCGGCTTCACTGGCTGATCAGGGACTACATGCCCTGTTCCATCTGAACATATTTGGTCTCCATTGTAAACCATGGTCCATCTTCCAATGGCATCACTGACCTATCAGGGACTTCATGCCCTGTTCCACATACCGCATCTCAGCAGCAGCTCCTGGAACCATGTGCACTTCATGCCCCACTTCAAGCATGCATTTCTCATGCTTCCAAAAGCAGTACCAGGTTTGCAGAACACAGCCATATAGTTAATTCAGGGATGAAATGAACTTTGAAGAGCAAGTTACATCCTTTCAGCTATTTCCTTTCAAAAGAGGTTGCACAGTCTGTCATTCAGTTCTTGTTGGATAGAAATACCTCAAGTATCTTTTCTATTATTTTAATGTATTACTGTTGGGTCATCTTCTTTAGGATTCCTAATGTGTTGGCAATAGCAGGTTCTGTAACCTAAAGTCAGTCTCTGTGCCAGTAAGTTAAACTTGTTTAATTTTTTTCCAACTATAAATCTTAAATTTTCAGTTCCATATAATTAGCCAAACACATCAGTGCATTAATTAAATTTAACCTTGATTAAACTATCTGGGCATGGGCAGTAGAATGCATGCACCGATTATTCCAGTAATGTCATTCCAGTAAAGTGTTCTGTAGTCTTTCCTTCCCCTTAGAAAGTTCATAGGCCACAACACCAAATACAATTCTCTGTACACTTAGCATTTACAAATTTTCACCAGAATAGTCCATAAAACTTGGCTTGCCATTCTGTAAGGTGTCTTCCATTGCAAGTAGCAAATCCATGTCCATTCCTCTAGCACTCATGTCCCAAAATGCTAAAATCCACACAGTCAGATTCATCTCAGCAACATCACCCCACTCTTGGTACCAAAACTCTTGTAGTCAGCTACACACCACTAGGATGAAACTCCAAATCTGATACAGTTATAGCAGGAAATGATTTATTGAAGCTCCACATCCAGGGGAAGTTCTATATGGTGAAAGAGGCTGACCCTTTTTTACAGGTCCAAGCAGAGAGAAAGAGAGCAAAACAAAACAAAACAAAACAAAACAAAATCTCCAGCACCAAACACACAAGAGCAAACAGCCAGGGGGAAGAGGAGATTTTTATCTCCCTTTATATAGCCTTAAATCTTATAACCCAGCCTTGTTGACTCCCTTAGTCTCTGGAATTTCTTTCCTACAATGCCCTCTCAGGAAAGGATTTCTGTTTCTAAATCCCCTGAGCTTTGTTATATCCTAACCCCTACTGAGAGGGCTGCCTTCTTGTAAACAATGTCAGAGACCACCCAAGATGACTAAAAAGGTCAAGTTGACAACAAAATTTAACCTTCACAACTATCTTGATGACTGATGCTAAGCATTTATGCTATGTAAGGGGCACTGTCCATCTCTAGAACGACTAAAACATTTATTATCTGCAAAGTGAAAGAAAAACATGCACATAGTTGCTAACCTGTCAATATATTAGTGCCTAGTGTATATATAAAAAATTAATATATGCCAACAATCAAATTTTACTAAGTACCAGTGTTAGGGTCACTTGTTCTTGTCTGAGAAACTCCTGACTTCTCTCTTGTCCAAGAATCTGGGGATAAAATATCAACAAGTATAATTTTCTATCAAACTCCCATTATCTGTGTGTGTATGAGTTCATATGTGTTCCAGTGAAAATGGAGGCCTCGGCAACCTTAGCGTTGTTCTTTGCTATGAACCTGTTTTTTTTTTATTATTATTAATTTTCTTTGGAGACATAGTATCTATTTGGTCTGAAACTTTCTTCCAAGTAGGAGAACCAAACACCTGGGATCCACAGACTTTGTGCCCCGAGTATGGGGATTACAGGCATGCCATCACCCCTGTGAATGCTTTACTTGGGTTCTGGGATCAAACTCAGGTCTTCATTATTAGAAGGCAAGCAACGGAGCCATCTCCCCAGCTCCAACCACTCCTTAATTGTACACCTTCAATGTTCTTCGTGCATTTTTCTAAGTTCTTAGAAAGAGCAAAATACAGATTGCTTATAGTTTTGTCTATCAGCTTACTCTTTTAAGACGAAAAATACATACCTGTTCATCCAAACATTTCTATCTTAAAAATTCTGTAAGATTTTTTTAAAGATTCTGTAAGATACTAGTGACCTTCCTCCTAATATACATAATGGAGACAACTGAAAGATACATTTCTCCAGAAGGAAAAACAACTGCATATAAAGTGATAAAGGGATAGCAATAGACAAATGAAATAATTTCATGTGTGTAAAATTCATTTAGATATAAGCTTGACCAAAATGAACAAATGTATTGGTTCTATCAATAAAATGGCTTTGAACAGCACAAATATTTAATTTGCCTCATGCCTTCTAATTTCAAATACCATGCATTTGTATTCCAGCCAATTTCCATACTATAAATGTCAGTCAACACAGGCTGATTATTCCAGAATGATTTAAATAGAACCTTAACAGCAGTAAAAGTCATGTCGGTATTTTAATTATGCATCTGAGTCTTTGCACTGTAAATATTCCCTCTGAGCTAATATTTTAGAATTCAAGGTCATATACAGGGGATTTTTCCCTGCTAATTAGAAAATAGATTACTCCACTTGAAATTATGTAGGTAGAAATTCTTCCCCAAGGAATTTATCTCTTTCAGATCAGATGTATTTGATCATGTTCGATATTTTTAACTGTATTTTATTTGCTTATCCCCTTTCATCAAATATGATGCAAAAATGCCTAAGGACTTATCTTATTATGCTGACATTCATAATAAAATTATATTGAAGATAATGTACTAGGAGTTTTTCACCTGCACACAATTGTCCTTATTAGATCTGCTTATTATTTTACTTGTCAAATTTCACAATGTTTAATGTTCACTCCGTATATTTATAAAAGATGCTTCATTGCAGATGAGTCTCATCACTATGCAAATTAGGTAATTATTTTGGGGAATATTTAAATTTTTCCTATAGGAAAAATATATAATAATTATTGAACTCTTATTTGCATGCATATGAGGCGAGTGGTGAAGTAGCCAAATATTAATTTATAATTTCAGATGTATTTCTTATTAGACTAACAGCATTTTCACTGCAATCAGTTAGAATCATGTATCATAAAAGCTTTTCTAATAATTACTTGCTGTTCTGTATGAGCTTTTAATTTTCCTAGATTCTTTTATGTCAAGGCAAAATAATAAA
The DNA here is from genome assembly GCA_004024765.1 of Zapus hudsonius. Classification (NCBI taxonomy): domain Eukaryota; kingdom Metazoa; phylum Chordata; class Mammalia; order Rodentia; family Dipodidae; genus Zapus; species Zapus hudsonius. Next base: position 12,659 of record PVHP010032439.1, on the reverse strand, counting down.
TGTTCTTTAAGAATGGAAATTACAACATGATGCTTTTATTAAGGCATATACTAGGTATTTAATATTGCATTGAATGAGTGGTTTGTAAAGGTGAGATTGAACCATTAGAAGAAGAAATGTTGATAATTTTCCACCAAATAATCATAAAAATATTGATTTCAGTATTGCATATCTAAGAAAATAATTATGCCCCTGGACAAAATGTGAGAAAATATAACAAAAGTACAGTTCTTGTAAAGATAATATCTCATGCTATTGATAATTCTATAAATATTAATGATACAGAGATAGTAAGCAGATATTTCGATCTGAAACTCTATAGCTATAGAAGAATGAAGATATTCTTTGAATGCTAACGAAAACAGTTGTTAGAAAGAAACAAATATTTGGGATGGAGAAATTGCTCAATATGTAAATTGCTTTCTGCATAAATGTGCAGTCAGCTTTCTCTTTGGTGGCACAAAGAACCTGACCCAAAACAGCTCGTGGAAGAAAGGTTTATTTTGGCTGACAGACTTGAGGGGAAGTTCCATGATGGCAGGGAAAATGATGGCCTGAGCAGAGGATGGACATATTCTGGCCAACATCGGATGGATAACAACAACAAATGAGGGTGCCAAACACTGGCAATGGGAAGATGCTAAAACAGCCTGTCCCAATAACATGTCTAACAAGGCAATAATTTCAAAACTGCCATCGGATGGGGATCAAGCCTTCAGAACATTTAAGTTTATGGGGGATAGCTGAATCAAACCACCACAATAAGCTTGAGAAACTGCATTCCTGTCACCAGTATCAATGCAAAAGCAAGACATGGTGGCATGCATCTATAATACCAGTGACAGGAAGGTAAGGGTTTGCTTACTAGTTTACTCAAGTGGTTTGGTCTAGGTTCAGCGACAGACTAAATGACATGTGACTAAGGAAGATATCAATGCCAAACTGTGGTTTGCACATTCATGTTCCCACATGTACCCACACACAAAGTAACACATATAATCACATGTATACACACCACACACATGCACAGGCAAAAGAAAATGCTAAATGAATAACGACTTAATGGATGGTGTAACCAAAAATTAGTAAATATAAACATAATTGACATGTGTGTGATCTTTAGGTTTATGTAGCTTTTATATCTTAAAGACAGGTTAGGTGTGAGTTTAACTTTTTCAGGTTCTTGTATATAAAATAAATAATCACACACATTCTGCAACTTTCCTAGCAGGTGTTAAAAGTGGCCCTAACCACCACTAGCCAACTCAGTGAGAAGTCTCAAAGTTTTACATTGAAATAAAAGAATGATTCACATAGAATGAAATATTTCAAACCATAGATCATGAAATTTAGATTCAACCCCTCTTCAGCTCAGTTCCCTGAGTCGTGGTGGGTGAGTATTATGGCTGCTTTATTGTTGAGGACTTAGGGGGGTCTCTGTATTTCTTCTTTAGGTTGTGTTGAAAATCATTGGTCTGTCTCACTGGCTATCTGTCTATGGCCGTGCCATCCTGAATGGGCCGGATCTCATCTGTCTAATCCCTTCTTCCTCACACAAACTCTCCCTGGTTTGGAGGTTCATGCCCGCTGCATGTGACTGGCAAGAAACAGTGCTCATTAGAAAGGATCCAATCTAGCAGTCTATGCCTCAAAGTAGGATTCCTGAACTTGTATCTGTGGGAGGCTGCTGTGTCTTAGGGAACAAGGTCTGTGAATGCTCAGGGTATTTTTCACCATGGAGAATGCACTGGGGAGTTTTCTAAAACTTTCTGTTTAATATCTATGCGTAGAAAGTTCAAGGACAAGAATGAAAAAGAAAATTAACCTGGGGCTACAGGTTCTCTATAAAAGAACATAGAGCAAATATCACTAGTGTTTAGGGATACTCAGGGATGAATCTCTAAACCAGGAAAAGTTATGGGAGAAAGTGATGTATTTGAAGCTGTAGATCAAGGGGAAGTTCCATCATGGCAAAAGAGGCTAGTCCCCTTTTACAAGTCCATGCAGAGAGGGAAAACCCATCACAAACAGTGAACACACACCAACAAAGCAGGCAGAGAGAAGAGAGAAATTTTCTCCCCCTTTATATAGTCTTAGGGTGGGGTCTTGCAACCCTATTCCAGACTTGATAACTCCATGAGTCTCTGGAATTTCCTTCCTACATAGCCCTCTGGCTTTGTGCCACCTGGAGACCTCCTTGTCAGATAAAGCCTTACTAGACAAAAGGAGATGAAACAGAAATTTTGATCAGACTCATTGGAATATATAAACTAGCCTAGGGCTAGTATGAGATGAAAGAGGATGATCTTGGCTGGTTCAAGGATATCAAGGTGTTCAGATTGTGAATTTGTGTCACCATGTCTTGAAATGTGAACTTGATATTTCAACTCGTTGATGTTAATCTGTTCATGAGAAAGCTAGAAAACTTACTTTAGAGTGCTCAACCGAGTTAGCTTTTGTTCCTGTATCTGTCAGTCTTTAACTACTGGAAAGCTCAATTTTAAGGTTAAGATTTACTTATTAATATTTACTGTTTTGTTATATAGTTATTATCTCCAAAACACTGTAACTTTTTGATGGCTTCTGTCTTGCTTATGCTTATCTTACTGGGTGGTTATCTCTGAGGTTATTGAAGTGTTATAAAATTGATTTAGTCAATGTGATTTTAGTCATTGGAAAACTGAAAAAACTCCCATTCCTTAAAGAAAACTTGTTATGTACAAATAATGTTGGTATAGTTTGCATAAGTTTCATAAATATTACTTCATGTTAAATTAGAAAATGTCTATGATCATATGTGAAAATCATGCTGGTTTAGTTCAAAAGACCGGGTTTTGTTCCATTTTAAGCTTTGTGCAATTAAGCAGTTCCAGTCAAAGTTCACTTATAGAAGAAAATTTACTGTAAACTCTGCTGTTCTGCTTCCAGTTTTTCCAGTTTAATTTGAACCTGCATAAGTATAAAGACTAACCAAAGATGTTTTCAAAGACAGATGGCAAGATTTTATACTGACTTTTCTGACATATAACTTCTGGATTAAATCCCTTGATTTAAAGTTATTGATAAAATATTGTTTTCATGGCTACTAACATACTCTGCTTGTAATTATAACCGACAGATACTTAGATATGTATGCTTTCTCTGTTCCAGAAGTGGTTTACACTGTCACCTGGCAAATAAACTTACATATTAATCAGAATTACTAATATAAGCAAATTCTACTGAAGAAGTATAAGAGAATATTAATGAAATTTGAAAAATTACTGAAGCTGAGTTGCAGAGTTGCTTCTTGAGGGTTTTAATCCCATCAAAATCTTAGACCTGATAAGAGAGGATTGAGTGTTTGCTCCCAGGTTACTGTGTATACTACAGGCTATTTACATTTGCCCAGAACCCTTTGTAAATCTCTGTTTAAACCTCTGTGTGTTAGAAGATGCTGGATGCTTTTGTTTAACTCATTTGCTTAGACTTGTATGCTTAGTGTCATATACACATCTCTGAAACTCTATCTTTGTAACTATAAAATGCACTGTCACCTAGAGTTCAGAGCCAGTGATTTTTCTTGGTGACCTGGGTGAGTGTAAAATAAGCTCACTCTAGTTGCCAATGGTGTTGTCTCTCATTGACAAAGGGGGATTTGCACTTCAGGGATGTTTTCTGATATAAGGACCTATAGCATAGAAGAGTGAATATGAACAGAATTTCTTTCATTCTTTCTTTCTTTCTTTTTCTTTCTTTCTTTCTTTTTTTCTAATTCATGTCCCCTCAGAATCTGTTAAAGCTCCAAGTTCAGCATTATAGCTGGTGAATATATTTGGAGGTAGAGGCGTTTTAATGAGATAATTAAATTATCTAATTAAATTTAATTCAATTAAGTCTGGAGGATGGTCCCTTATCTAATAAAACCACTGCACTTATAGGAAGAAGGGATACACAGGAAGCGGCCAGGTGAGTTAAAAGTCAGCCATCAATGAGGAAGAGAGGCCTTTCCATACACCATCCCTGAAGGCCCCTTGATCTAGCCTGAAAAGCTGTGAGAAAATAAATTCTCTTGTTTTAATAACAACGATTAATATAAAAGTGTGTACTGAAGATCCAAGAAAAGGCTATATCTGCTACACCCACTTCCATCAAGGCTGAGTGGACAAATAAAGTTCCTCTGATCCCCGAGAAATGGAATGTTACAGGATCAGAGCCAATTTACCTTGGGCTATTTTCAGTCCCCAATAACCATTTTTGCCCAGCTCTGTATCTGATCTGACATCTACATGATTATCAGTTGACCAGGTGCTGATGATTTTGAAATGTACTAGCAGACCACCAGCTTCCACCATCCCAAGGGCTAAGAATGTCATCAAATAGCACCTAAAACCTAGGGTGGAAATATCCTGGCTTTGCTGTCCTCCTACCTGAGGGTCAGCCAATCCATTTGAAATATGCCTTAATTTATGAGTTTCTTTTGTTCTGTAACTATAAAACCTGCATGCAAGTGCCTTCACCACTGAGCCATCTCTCCAGCCCTCTTAAAATATTTTATTCAGTTTCACAAAAAAGAAAAAACTATTAGAGCAAATGATAATGAGGTTTCTTAAAATATTTAACAAAGGTTTCTCTGCTTTCTCCCAATGGCGCCTACAGCGCATTCTGATGGTGCTTACAGTACCTTCTACAGAAGCTTCCTAAGAAGCGACCTTGAGGCAATGAACTTGTCATCAGGCTGGAGTTTTAACTCAGGCTCTGATACAATCTTAAAGTCTATGACCATGTCACGTAGGTCTCAGTGGCCAAATTTAGTTGGCAATTCAGTTAGATTATCATTATTGTGTTAATATGTGAATGGACTGTGCCATCAAAAGCCTGTGATGATGCCTTTCAATTTAATGTACACACACTTCAGTGTTATACATGCTTGAAAAAGGCTCCATGACATAGGCAGATTTCCAGGGAGGCGATAAAGCATGCAGGATTTGTCTAGTTTTATAAGGCAGAGAAAAGGGAACATAATGATCTCATGCAAATGAAAGAAAGTCTGTTTTAAGTAGAGCAGGTGAAGAACTTGTTAGGATTCCCTGATTTATTATATCAAGATTTTCATTCTCGGGAAAAATTTCAAGTTGCCACCTCAGCAACTCTTACTTTATTTGTATCAAATGGTTTTAATTTTTTTAACAAGGTGTGTGTGTGTGTGTGTGTGTGTGTGTGTGTGTGTGTGTGTGTGTGTGATAGTCCTTCCTGGATGCCATAACAAAACACACAAACTGGGTAGCTAGCTTGTTGATCATCAGAAGTTTGCTGCAGTCTGGAAGCTGGAAAATCCAAGAGGGAGTTCTGGAAGATTTAGTTTTTGATGATCCATTCACACTGCTTTGTGGCTCAGAGATGGTTGCTTGTGCTGAGTTATTCTTATGATAAAAGCAAGTTGAGAGAGCTTCCTGGGGTTCTTGAAATAAAGGCACTATTCTCATTCCTGGCCTACCGTCTTCATAACCACCACCTCCTGATATACATGGGAAGTCAGTTCCAACATATGAATTTTGGGGACACACAAGTGTTCAGAGTACACAAATATGTTTTATTTGGTTTACCTTTATTATCTTTATTATGTAAAATAAATTTATGCTTATTCAGTCAAAAGAAGAATGAAATTATATTGTTTGCAGGAAAATGGATGCAACTGCATATGATCACATTAAGAAAAATAAGAAATCTAACTGTGAAAGACAATTATTATGTGTTTTCTCTCATTGGTGGATCCTAGACGGTTTATAGATACATAAAGTTTACATGTCTATTTGACAGAAACTTAGAAGTGAAATGGTATAGATGAATGAAGGGGACTAACACACAAGAGCTGAGAAGAGGAAGGATTGTGTCAAGGGGAAATCATAGCCAAAATACATTATCTACTTGTATAAAAATATACTCATGAAATAGAGTACTATGTACAAAATAAGGCAATAAAAATTAAACATGAGCAGTGATGTGAAAAGAAATGAAGGCGAAACAGGCAAGTAAATGTTTATGAGTAGGAATTCACTAAGATTATTGAAGAAACAGCTGTGGCAGAGCTAAAATTCCCAGGCAAAATGAGCAGTGTTTTATCAGAGGAGTGATTACTAACCCACTTCCTCATTCTTATCACAGACATTAAACATATGAGCTTCAATTGTTTCTTTAAAATTGGTGCCATGCAGTATAACATATACAACTTCATTTAAAACCTGCATTAAAGGATGTATAATTTTTTGTATTAAATATCTCTCCATGTTTCAAAACCTCAGACTATATATTTTATTGGTAGTTCTTGTGTGACTAATATTTACTTCTACTTAGTTTTGAATGAGCTTGTCTTCAGACAAAATAATAAATAAGAAACTTCTTACTAAATTAATAAGAGGATACTCCCAGTATGACAATTTCTACTCCTCTGAGTTTTAATTTTTTTCTAATGAGTTTTAATTTTGGCCTAATTGCATATTGAAATAAATTACATCCTATTTTCCTGTATGTTTTCAAACATCTGGCTGAAAGCTCAGATGACTCATTTGTAATTTCCCTTGAATCCAGAAGAATACCACTTTTCAAACAAAATATCTGAATAAAATATTAAAACGTTAAGCAAAGGTTTGGCAGAGTTTCTCATCATTTTGGAGAGTTGCACATCAGTCATGATCAGTAAAGGTGACTCAGTTGAATGACCACTGGCCACAGCAAGTCCTATAGTCAAGTCTGATGCTATTATTTCAGGAATGTGTAATTCTCTCACAAGAAAGAAAGGAAACAATGGGAACATGAATTAATATACTCACACCTAAAACAGAACATTCTCTTGATGATTATTGCTTCATGTTTATAAGAACATGTGGAGTCACTTTCTACTGTAGACTCAGAGAAATGAATTTCAATCATAGTGCTACTCCTAATGGTTCTTCCATGATCATGAAATATTTTTTAGTTACTATGTAGTAGTACATTTCAATTACTGTCAAGACTCCCATCTCTATTTCAAAGATGAAATTTATAGATACTAAGTTAAATAGGTAAGGAAATGCACTATAACGAGTGATGGAGTCTGAGGTTATACCCAGGCTGACTAACGACTTTATCAAATTTATCAAATAACCTGAATCTTATCAATTAATGTCATTAAAAATAAATGTTTGTTTTACATTATTTGTGAGTTATATTTTAGTTCTAAAAACTTATATTCCTGCCACACTGATACTTGATACTACATTTAATTAATTAATTTATTATTGTCAGCATTGGGGATCAATCCAGGACCTCATACATGCTAGACAAACATTCTCTCCTGGACTACATTCTCATCATATGAGTTGATGTTGTAATATGTATGCTAGGTATATTTCTAACTGTAAAAGCGCAAGGCCATCTCTGATAGGCATGCAATCATGCTGAGGACTAAACAGATGTCATGATAAGTCAGTGTGGATTTACTAAACCGAGGACATCATTATATACTGTACAGCTGGCACACTTCTGGGAAAAAGGAGGAAACACACAAATATTTATGGAGTAAATATGTATGTATTCAGAGTAAATGTACGAATGAATAAAGAAATTATGGAGTAAATTTTCTCTTTCATGTCCCAGCTCACTTTCCTTTATTTTCAGCTCTTGTTTACTTTTGATTTCCTTAATAAAATAACTAATAAAAATGTCTTCATTACGTTCATGTAGTTAGCCAAACAGTTCTCAACACATGCACATGAACTCAGAGGAGAATTGAATTATCCAAAATGAGTATGCATAGCTCTGTGGTTTGAGCTGATCCTACATTGTCAGTCTGTGCATTAGTTTCTGTGCTCATTCACTCCACTCCACTCAAGATTCCCCACTGCTTTCCATTAGTAGTTTCATAGGCTAAGAATTATGCACGTCTCTTTTGAGTATATATTTGCACCTGCTAAGAGAAAATAATTTAGTTCCAGGTTTTCTACACATAGCTATCCAATTTTCGCTATTTTTTGGACGAAATGTGTTCTTTTTCCAATGCATTTTCCTAGCATGTTTACTATAGTTTGCTGATGATATGTGAGTTTTATTTTAGGCTTTATATTCTGTTTCACTGATCTATGTATAATAAGTATGCCAAAAACTATGCTGTCTAAGTCATTCATAACAAACGTGTAAATACTATGCAAGGAATGATACTGGGGAAATTAAACATACATATTGCCAAGCTTTATTCTTAGTGTCACAAAATGGAAGAATATCTGAAATAGATAAATGAAGGAAACAAACTCTGAAACTATAAAGCACTTAGTAAAAACACAGATAATCTCCAGGACTGAAAGCTAGCAATAAATTCTTACATTTGGCACTAAATCCATAAAGTGATAAAAAATAACAATTGGACTTAACAAAAAGTTATCAAAAAGCATTCAGATTAAAAAAAACTTAATAATATAAGCATACTTTAAAGGGAAGACACTGTTAGATTAGATAATTTATTTTATTGGGTGCCTTCAAGTAATATGTGTAAAACATATATGAATAAATATACTATGTTTACAATCATATATATATATGATCTTAATGAGAGTATGAGTGGCTACATAATTATCAAAGAAAATATATTACACACTATATGATAAAGAAATTTAGTTTATAATAATCACAGGGTCACATAATCAAAAGATATAAACTTCTGACTGCCAATGTAACTAGTTAGAGCACTTTAAACATATAAAGCAACTGGAGCTTCCAAAGAAATGAAAAATTCCATATTTTTATTTTATAGGGTTTCAATCTGTTAAGCTTTTGAACTGACTTTAATATATACCATTCAGAGGGTCCCCCCAAAATAAATAGAAAATCAATACAGATCAAAAAGATTAGCTGAAAAATATTAATCAAATTATTAGTATTTATAGAAATGTTCTATCTACTATTTTTAAGTAAGCACTGATTGTTTGCCCTGAGCACCATGGTTCATAAATGAGTCTGATTATATCTACCATGATTCAGGTTACAAAATAACATTCCAAAGACTGAGAAAATATTTTCAAACAGCTTCTCTGACTACCATTTTGCACAGAATGTGTAAAACTTTCTAACTCGATGCTAAGAGAATAAAGAATAAAAATAACTAAAGTTGTTCAGATGGCCAATGCACACATGAAGATGCTAATCATAATATATGTGACAAAGAAAGGCAAATTAAAACCAAGGAAGAACTCACTGGTTTTAACATCTCTATAATTAGAAAAAAAAGTATAATAGCAGGGGCTGGTTAAGCTGTGAATAGAACAAGTGTCATACACTGCTGGTGGAATGGAAGACAATATAGAAACTTTGCAAAGTAGTGTAGAAGTTACTTTAAAATATATTTCAATCATAGAGCTTAAGTATTCTGCTCCTGGGAATATCCCCTAAGAAAGGAAAACATATGGGCATACAGAAATGTCCACAGAAGCTATTGATACAATTGTAGAAAACCATTAACAACTCAAATATCAATAAGTGAAGAAAACACAAATTGCAGAATATCCATGTACTGGAATGTGACTCAGCAATACAAGGAAATAAAGACTGATACACATGGCATGAATGGATCCCAAAAGCATTTTTTATTTCAAGGAAAAGAACCTAGAGAGGGCTAGAGAAGTGGCTCAGCAGTTAAAAGTGCTGGTTTACAAAGCCTGATGGTCCAGACTCGATTCTCTAGTACCCACGTAAAGCCAGATGCACAAAGCTGCACATGGGTCTAGAAAATTTTTTACAGTTGCTTGAGGCCCTGGCACATCCCCATTTCCTCTCTGTCTGTCTGTCTGTCTGTCTGTCTGTCTGTCTGTCTCTCTCTCTCTCTCTCTCTCTCTCTCTCTCTCTCTCTCTCTCTCTCTCTCTCTCTCTCTCTCCAAATAAGTAAAAAATTAAAAAGAAGCCCAGAGGAAAATAACTCTGTATTCTGCATATTTCTATTTACTTTAAAGTGTAGAAAATAAAAGCTAATCTTGAGTGATCAAAAGCAGATCAGTGATTGTCTGAAACTGGAGTAGAATGCCATAAAAGCAAATAAGGAAGGGTTAAAAAAATTTCAATTGGATGAGGAACTTTGTGGAGTGATGGATACATTTATTATCATGACTGTTTTAATGATGATGATGATAGATATATAGATGTATTATACATAACCAGATAATATATATATATATATATATGTCCAGATAACCCAAAATTGAGTACTTTAAACATCTACATTCATATCAATTATATACCAATAACATTTTGATAAAATCTAAAATCAGAAAATGAGAGATATACAGTTTACATGGTGTTTATTTCAGTAGAGACTGAGAGGTGAGTGTTTGTGAACACCTCAGGTTAGAAATTTTTTATTTCAAAGACTCTAAATGTGGACTGGGGGTGGTGCTGCACACCTTTAATTCCAGCACTTGGGAGGTAGAGGTAGGAGGATTTCTGTGAGTTCCAGGACAGCCTGGAACTACAGAGTGAGTTCCAGGTCAACCAGGGCTAGAGTAATACCCTATCCCAAAAAAACAAAAACAAAAACAAAAATTTAAAGATTCTAAATGCTATGTTGATTGGTATTGCCACAGGTGTTTTTTTTTCTAAATTTTAAATATTTTTATTTATTTGTTTGCAAGCAGAGTGAGAAGAAGAGAGACAGAGAAAATGGGCACACCAGGGGTTTTAGCCACTGTAATAGAACTCCAGAAATGTGCACTTTGTCCATCTGTCTTTATGTGGGCACTGGAGAATTGAACCTTGGTCCTTAGGCTTTGCAGACAAGTGTCTTACAAAGCAATATCTCCAGGCCTACTATATTTTTAAATAACAAATTCAGAGTATAATGATATAATTATAGGAATGGATTTTCACGTACTTGTATTACTCAATTAGTAATTATAATTGGACTATTTTAAAGGGGCTCCTGCTGTGTAAATTATAGCACAGAATTCACTTCTAAAATTTTTTGGACTGGAATCCTCTGTTTAGCTCCATTTCAAGTTTTTTAAAATATTTTATTTATTCATTTTCAAGCAGAGAGATACAGAAAGGGAGAGAGGGAGAGAGAGAAAGAGAGAGAGAGAGAGAGCACACCAGGCATACCAGGGCCACCACCTTGTGGCTTATGTGGGTCCTGGGGAATTGAACTCTGGGCCTTAGGCACTGGAGGCAAGTGCCTTAACTGCTGAGCCATCTCTCTAGCCCTCTAGGACAGGAGAATGTCACATGAAAAGTCACACTTGACACTTGCAGGCTGTTGTGTCTCACTGTGACTTGTGCACTCAGAAGTGGGGAGAAGGTGGAAAGATAGTATCCCTGTGTTGCCTTCTAACTTTTCCTTGTAGTGAAGGGATGAGTCATGCGTGGATATGTTGTTTTGTTTCCAAGGTTTCTGACAAGCATTACACTTATTAGCATGACCTCAACTACAGGACTTGAGCCAGTTTATTTCCCCGCTGAGTTTTCTCTTGTAATATATGAACGAGAGTACCAGACTTTAAATCACAGTTTAGTAATATAGTAAAAGCTATGAATTTAATAGTCCTAAGATGCTTGATTTTGCAAGAAAGAAGATGAAATAAACTGGGTCACAGTTATAGAATTTTTAAAACAGATGCAGGTGGACAGCTCCTCTCTTTTACCAACTCTGGCTGAATATTCATGTCTGCAAATTGCTCCTCACATTGGATAACAAGCTAGCCTCATGGTCAAAAGATGGGGACAGCTCGCATATGTCAGAAACCAATGTCTAAAATTAACATATGACTTATTTCTATAACTCTATTTTATCTATTTAAGGAGCCAAATCAAATTTTACAGGTTCAATGGAGCATTAAAAAGATTTTCTAATTGCTCTGAGTTTCTAAATTTCATTTCTATAGCAAAATCATTCCCTCATAACATTTATACATACCAATAACTTACTCTTCATAATCTTTCTAAACCTCAAAGCCTTTCATGGGAAATCATGGAAAAAGAATTTTATTGTGTACTCTTCAGTGTTGCCACTTCTTTCAGAGCTTTAATGTTGATTGACAAGTGCACTCTTCTCATCCTTGGGAGAGTATGCCATGAAGATCCCAGCTCTCTAGGCCAACCTGGACTACAGGGAGGCTCTTTTCTCAAAATGCAATCAACCAACCAAATAGCAAGCAACTGAAACGAAGTCAAACAAACAAGATCACCAGCTGAGAGGAGAGTGAGCAGGTTGGGCTTGTATAGCAAGATTTTTATTCTCACTGTGTCATTTCCTCAGCCTTTCTTCAAATATGTTTAGTCGAAAAATGTTTGTTTAATTTTATTGTAATAAATGCTCAAAATATTAAGTTCTGATAGTATGATTATTATAAGATTTCTAATCTGGTAAGTAAATTATTAACCAGTCCTATGTTATTTTACTACTTATGCAATGAAAGGGTTTTCTTTTTTTTTTTTTTAATAATTTATTGTCCATAATGAGTTACACCATTTAGTGGGCAAACAATGAGTTGTTATCCCCAATTCCCCGCTGCCCTCCCCTCCCCCCTCCACTGGATAACCTCCTCCATGGGTCGTCTGGATCAGTCCTTGTGACAGGGGACCATGGATAGCCTAGTATTCAGCCAGGTTCTCCTGGCCATGCCTCTGGATAATCTCATCCACCACGGCTCTTACAATCTTTCCGC
>PVHP010032438.1:0-20292 GCA_004024765.1 Zapus hudsonius | reverse complement strand
TTCACTTTGTGCTTCCTGGTTGTACACTTTAAGATAGAATCATTGATGATATTAACACAGGTATTAGTCATTCTTTTCATTTCTGTGACAAGCGATGAGGGAAAAGAAGCTGAGGAAGGGTTTATTTCGGCTGCCTGCTCAAGAAGGGTACAGTCTGTCATGGCAGCATGAACCTGAGGTCGTGTTGCTTCTACAGTTAGGAAGCAGACAGTGGACAAATAGTGAGGAACATGTCCAGAGCAATCCATTTCCTTTGGTGATACCCCACTTCCAGGAGGTTCTCCAACCTTCCACAGCAGCACAGCTGGAGATCAAGTGTTCAAACACAAAGGCTATAGGGGTGCCTTTCACATTCAAACCCCAACATCATGAGCACACTGTGTTCACAACAGAGCCAGACGGGATCATTTCTCCTATCATTGAGCACTGCCATATGGTTACTAGCAATCGGAAAATGGCTGTGTTGTGTCAGCCACTGGTTCTTTCTGGGTGGAGAGTCTCAGGTTGGCTCCTATGGGAGTTATGATTCCTCAGTCAGACCACCCAGCGAGGGAGGGGAGGAAGCTGAACAGGTGATATTAAAGAACATGAAAGTTAGAAGGGGCATCTCAATCTCTGAGAATGTCCAAACAGGGATGTGTGAGGGAAGAGGGAACCAGGGAAAACCAAAGAAGTGGTCATTTTCATCTTTATACTCGAGGAAGGATTCCCTTTATCATAGTCAGTTATCTGAAGGAAAGATGGAAAACAGCCACCAGAATATCAAAACAAAACAAAACTACCACCACCACCACTCCCTCAAATCAGCAAGAAACAGAAGGGCTATTTGGGAATCTCAAGGGGAGGTTCTGCCTTTTGTGGTGCCCAACCTGTAGAACTTGGGTTGTTATTTTGATGTTTTTTATTTCTTATTTTACTCATTGCTGTCATCAAATACCTGACAAGAAGCACCTAGAAGAAGGAAGGATTTATTCTGGCTTCTAGTTCCGAATCTAAAGTCCATCATGGGAGGGAAACCAGGATGCAATAAGTGGGGAGTCAGCTTCAACCACAGTCAGGAAGAAAGGAAGAATAGGAAGTTGGGCCAGGGTACAGAACCTCAAAGCCCACCCATAGTTACCCACTTCCTTTAGCAAGATTTCCTGCCTTAAAGGTCCCAGTATCTTCCTAAGCTCCACCATCAGCTGGGAACCAAGCATTGATACACCTGAGCCAATGGAAGACATTTAACTTCAAACCACAGCAGAGGGATTGGATTCCAGTAACTTGGATTATTATTGAGAGACTCATGCAAGAAGCTGAGGCAGATCTCCTGGGAACACACACACACACACACACACACACACACACACACACACACACACACACACACACTTGCATGTAGACATGCAGAAATATGTCCAAGTTCTGAATTGTTAATATTGTTTAGCTTTCTGCTGGTATTGATAGGAATATTGTGATGAATCAAAAAAGATGAACCAAAATGTCCAATTCCTCAGAGAAAAGAGTGTTCGTAATATAATAAAAACATATGCAGATAAAGGTTACAAACTTCTTTAGAATTAAAAAGGACAAACAAACCCAATCTTGCTAACAATGAACTCCTTTGAAGCAGGTGTCCTTAGTAAATAGAATATCCATAAACAAATATTGCAACTTTTGATGGTTCAGAAAACATATTTTTAAGAATGTCTATGTGATGATTTGGTTGTCTCAGAGTTTACTTGTTTATTGCTTTGTGTATCTATGTGCACATGTGTGTGTTTCTCCCACTACATTCACTAAATACAGTCCAGAGAAACATAAAGTGACTCCACTTAGTTCATGTTTTATGAAACGGTTGGTGTCTAAATAACTTTATCCTTGGCAGAAATCACTTCCTGTTTTAAAAGAAAATAACTTAAATGGTCTTATAAGGAAGGCTCATGGGGCTTCTTGGAAACCAAATGATTCTTACAAAACATTTTGATGTGTTTAGTACAGAAGAATTAGGAACATATGGGTTACATTTTCCTTAAAAAGCTGACTTTTTTTTTAAATTAAGGAGTAATGTTCTTGGTAAAATAGGCTGTGCCAAACCCAAACTGTTTAAAAAATTGTTCAAGATGTTTAGTAAGGCCAAAAAGCCCCAGGCTTCCACAGTCCTAATAATAGAATCAATCAGGAAACCCAGAATGAAGTCACTAAACTCATTTTAACAGTGTCTTGAAATAACCCACCAAAATAAATCTCAATGTAGTAACAATCACAAGCAATTAGAATATAATAACTTTTATGTTCATACTGAATAAAACCCCAAGCTAGCAGTTAAAATCATTCTAGGAATTGTGGAAAGTTGGCAGTGTATTGTGTCTGACTGAAATAATTGATTACAACTATAAAAATGATGAAGAGACTAGAAGGATTGTCCAGATAAATTACTTACCAGAAATAATTTAAGAATTTTTACCATGGCTTCTGAAAGAATAAAGGCCAATGTGATTGTTTAAAACCAACACATTCTTCAGTAAAATGATGTATGTGGAGGCAATGACCATGAAATCTCATTAACCTTGTATTGAGTACTTCTTGTCTTATCTGAAAAAGAGTTTATTAAATAACTTCGTTATGTTCCCAGAGATGGTGGAGCAGTTGAGGCTATCAAACCAGCAGCTGTACACATAGACTATAAAAATCGTTTGGGTGTAATGTCAGCTTTCAGAAAACAAATTCAAAAATAATTCAGTCAATATGTGTCAATATTTTCTTCTTAAAAACGCTCATTTTAGGGCTGAAGACATGGTTCAGCAGTTAAAGGTGCTCGCTTGCAAAGTCTGATGGCCTGGGTTCAATTCCCTAGTAACCACATAAAGCCAGATGCATAAAGTGGTGCATGCATCTGGAGTTTGTTTCCAGTGGCAGGAGGCTCTGGAGTGTCCATTCTCTGTCTCTCTCTCTCTCTGTCTTTCATAAATAAATAAAATAAAATAAACACTTATTTTGAAGTGCTATTAGTTTGGACTGAATTGTGCTGATTGGACCTTGTGTTAGTCAACCCTCTGACACTGTAACAAAATACTTAGGACTATTAACTTATAAAAACTAAAAGTTTATTAGCTCATTATTTTAGAGGCTCATTTTCAGAAGAATTTATTGCTTTGGACCTTTGGGTGTGAGATACCAATGCCAGGGAGTCCTTAGAAGCAAAGCAGTTTACCTTATGTCCAGGAAGCAAATGAGAAGAGCAGGAGGGTGTGGGTTCCCATAATCCTCTGCATGGGCACACATTCCATGACCCCAGACGTTTCTCCTATGTCCTCACTTCTTAAAATCCTACATCACCCCAGTAGAACCATCCTGGGGATCATACTTTTAACACATGGTCCTTTGGAGGACAATTGACCTCTAGATCTCACTTATCTTCATGAAAATATCTCCACAGTCTTCATTAACATCTTAATTTTCTGGTCTTAACTTACCTATTATTATTATAAACTCTGTGGTATGAATATATTGCATATGGTCATATTCCCAACAGATTATACTCAAACCCCTTCTTCCTCGCCTCCATTCCCCAAGAGTCCTTCTCAGTGGGGTTGTTGGTATTCGCTGTGGCTTGTGAGCCACAGAGAGCAAGTCAGTCTCAGAGAGGGAGACAATCTCTCAGAGTACACCTTCCCACAAGGTGGCTCTTACAAGCCTTCCAGCCACTAATCCACAATGTTTCCTGTGATGTGGAGGTTGTGTTAAACATATCCTTTAGTGTTGAGCTCTCTGCATGCTCTGAATTTTTCTGCTTTGATGAGTTTTGAGTATCCTCTGTGTCTACCGCCATGTCTGGGGCTGGTGATTAAGCCAGCAGTGAGACCCAGGTCAGACACTGCTCAGCTGCTGGATTTGAGCACTGTTTTATAACTCTATCTATAGAGAAAGCATGGCTCTTATTGACCTGTTTTGTGAGGTTGCTAGGTTGAGACAACTTTTGAGAGAGAGAGAGGGAGAAAGACAGAGAAGAGTATTGTTGGTTTAATATATTCAATGCCTTTTCATATGCAACACTTGTTAGCTAAAATTATTGAAAGTGTAATGCAATGTCTTTTGGATCATCTTATTAGGTTCTTATACAATTCATCTTGCTATGATCTTAAAGTGATGCTCTTAGAAGCATTGAAGTATAAAAACATGACAGAAGCTGAGTCATATCTGTCTCTGATATTAATATATATTAAATTTATGACCTATACACTCAATTTTCTACAAAGAATAATATTGCACCACATTATTCTATCATTGCCTGAATAGATACTCTGTCCTAGGATTCAGTCCTGCAATAACCTTTCAGCTCCTCTCAGCCAATATTGACAGTGGCTGGAGTCTAGTGGTTCAGTCTGACTTGTGCTTCCCGATAGAACTGGAAGATGCCAGGACAGAGAGCAGATTCTCAGGACCTTAAGAACTGAGAGAGGAAAAATCTCACTTCTAGGATCCTGAGGAAGTATAGTCAGCTGAACACAGCAGATGCTCATGACGTGTGTCTGTAAATCACAACAACGGTTTCCAATACATGGACCATCTTCCCATTCTGTTTTCAGAATTTTTAAAAAATATCATTTCTGCCCCGATACCAACACATTATTTACTCAATCAATGTATCTAATATATGGATAATAAAGAAAAAAAATTCAAAAAGAATAACACACCCTGAAAAATATCTTTATTATGAATAGGTATATACATTGTATGAGCAAATCTTGTGAATGTGCCCCTGTTTCTCTCCTCTCTGTCCCCTACCCACTGGGGTCCTTCCTTGGTGCGCACACTGGATCTGTCCATAGGTTAGGGGGTTATGAACTGCACCAGAGGGAGCCAGGTTTTTGTTCTCTTTTTTCCTTCCCACTTTGTGAGTTGTTACTGAGGGGGGCAATGTCTCTGGATATTCTCCTCCACCATGGCTCCTACATTCT
The DNA here is from genome assembly GCA_004024765.1 of Zapus hudsonius. Lineage (NCBI taxonomy): Eukaryota > Metazoa > Chordata > Mammalia > Rodentia > Dipodidae > Zapus > Zapus hudsonius. The sequence continues at coordinate 15,349 of PVHP010032438.1, read as the reverse complement.
ATTCACCCCTTCCCCTGCTCAGTTCCTGAGTCATGGTGGGTGAGTTTTGAGTCTGCTTTATTGCTGAGATCTTAAGTATCTCTGGATCTTTGCCCTGGGTTGTATTGGGTATTGTTGTTGTCTGTCTCCGTTGACTTTTCATGAGTTATCAGACTTGCTGTGGTGATCGGTCTCCTGTTTGTCTTGTCACTTTCTTGTAGGTTTTATTTGGGCCCTGTGTGAAGGCCAGGGGTGGTTTGTCTCCTGCCAGGATGTCAGCCTTCATCCAATGATTTGTTGGTGGAATTGGGTTGTCCCCGACTCTCTCAATGCCTTCTGAAAAATACAAACAGAATCTCATTGGAGAGTGAGATCAATATAGGTTAAATGAGACAACATTGCTATTTTGGCTAGCTCCTAATGGGTGTAGTCTTTCTGTATCTCTTTGGTAGTGGGAATTTCCCCTAGGAGCCTGAGTTCTTGGTCCCATAGGATTTTTGCCATGGGTCCCAGTTCCAGTTAAAGGTTCCTTGTCACTGAATGGATCTCTTAGCCAATCAGAAAGCCATTGATTACCCTCTAGGTTTAGTGCCACTATTGCACAGATGAGCATTTCTTGACTTGCTGGCTTCTTCCATATAGCCATGTGTTCAGCATTCTTGTGTCATCAGTCTGTATTGTATATCAGTGGTCTCTGCTTTCTCCAAATATCATTGACCAATTTCCCCTGGAAATTCATGCAACATCTTCCAGTGCTACACATGCTGCCATCTGGGAGCTGATTACCATTCTGGATCTAGCAGGATCTCGTGACATTGTTTGATGACACTCTGTGATTTCTTTAGCAACAGGGTCTTACCTTAGGCCTGGGGCAGGTATTCAAGAGCTTTGACAGAAGTCTGTCACATTTTGGGGACCTTGTGGGTCTGTTTGATCAATAGCTCAGTGTGGGAAGGAACCAATAACTGGGACAGGGAGATGCGGGCCTGAGCAATTATTCTTGAGGTCAGATTTCCTCCCATTCTATTCATGGCCCCTCGTACTAGGTGGTGCCCTCAGATTCCTCAGGAGCTTACTGTATGACAGCTATGGTGTCAATTCATTATTAGTTTAGTTTCGTGTATGAGTCTCCCTCACCCTCCCATTCCTCCCCCACCCATTCTTTCCTTTCCCTTTTACAGTCTTGATGAAATTATAAAACATACTTCGAAGAGATAAATGACTAGAAAAATCCAAGAGCCAATGTGATTTTACTCTGTTGGAAGAAATGCAAATGTTTTGAAATCCATAAAAGGTTTCACCCACCAAAGTTACATATATGGTAGAGTTTTCAGTAGCTTTTTTTGAAATTTATTACATGGCACTGTAATAATTCCAGTGTTCACAACAGGATAGTATTGCTCTCATGATCACATGACACTTAACAGAACAGCATCCCTGTATTGGAAGCAGAAAGGTGGGTGTTGGGTTGTCATGACATTAAAGCGATCTTAAAGGTGACAAAGCAAAAATCCCAGCTCATGGCAGTACGGAATACCTCACGCATTATTTCTTCTGATATGACAAAATACCAAAGCAAATCAACCTGAGGAAGGACAGCCTTTTTTTGTCCCACAGTCTGAAGGAAGGGGAAGGCATGGTGTGGAGGGGTGTGAGGCAGCCAGACTCATTAAATTCACACATATGGAACAGAGAGCAATGACTTCTGGTGCTCAGTTCATTCTCTCTTCCCCCCTTTTTATTCAGCTTTGGGGCTCAGGCTATGAGATGATGCCACCACTTTCAGGGTGGGTCTCCTCTCAGTCACATCTCTGTGGAAAAACCCGTACAGTCACACTTTGGATGTTCTCAATACTCTTAAATAAATTTAAGTTGACAATTCAGATTCACCATTATGCTTTGCCATAGATTTTAAAGAAAAGTCTGGCCTTTGAAACATTCTCATATTCTAAGACAGTCTAAACACACCATTCGCTTTTGTAAAATCTACAGAAAAGGAAATACAGGAACACGTTGGTATATAAAACAAGCAAAACACTGTCAAATTCCAGCAATTTGGAGAAGGCTGTATTTCCACCACATTTGGGAAACAGAGGGAAAAGATAACTGAGGAAACAATTACATTTTGCTTGATTTTCTGTTACCACTGTTTTGTAAAGAGTAAACTGACTGTGGTCCGGTTTCCTGTCTGTCTCTAGTTACTGGTTACCTTGGATGAAGACACTCAATTTCCTCATCTTGAAACTGAAGAAATTTAATTAGATGTTAGGGTGCGGCTGCCTTTAGCCCTAAAATTCTATAGTTTGTGTCATCTATAAATACTAAGTCATAAAACATGGTGGATTTTGGGAAGCAAACCAGTTAAACTTCCTGGGGGCAGTGGTGCATGATCTTAAGTGATGTCTTGAATCCAATAGGGTTCCTTGATTCTGTCTAACATATTGTAACAAAACCCAGGTTACTATGTGGGTATTTCTGTGACCTGAAAGTTGAAAGAATGAAATGCTTAAGTGTTTCACAAATATTGAGGATTTTGGACAAGAAGTTTGATTCCAGTGGCAATGCACTTACTTTAAAGGGAGGAGGCTGGTGACAACCTGTAGTGTGTCCTGATGAACTTGCAGGGTTTCCCAAGCACATGGCTTGTGCTTTGGAATTCATTTTATCGAGGTGGCCAGTCCTTGGTACATGACGTCATGATACCTGTCCTTCCCACCTTCTTTCTCACTCCTGCCCTCTGTCCTGCTTCCCCATTGTTATTTGCAAAGTTGATTTCTTTCTTCCCAATCTAATCATCTCTACATGCTACGATCCAGACACACTCTCGAAAACACCACCCAACCAGAAACAAAACCCAACCATCACAGAATGGCTACAAAATACAATGTTTTTTTTCTGTCCATTAACGCAGGAGGAAAATCTCTAATGGGTTGCAGACTTCTTCCTATTTGAGTAGCGTGACCGTGACCGATTCAAAAGGATCCCCTCTGTTGAAGCTGTGTTTCCTTAGTTCCCCCGGAACAGGGGAAGGCCTGGGTACAGGCGACGGTTGCCTGGTGTTTAATGTATAGAAAACAGCATGATGTGCACAAGGCAGAGGCCTCAGTGACAGGAAGGAGAGCCACGTTCTTTCAACCATTATTACCACGAAGGCAGCAAGACCCCACTTGCCTGGCTAACCGTTAAGTACACTTGGCTGTCTGCCAGTGTGCTTCAATGTTTCTTTGAAGCTTTCTTTTACTTACTAGAGTGGGGGTAATTAAAGCGTGCCTTTTCATCTGTACACACACACACACACACACACACACACACACACACACACACACGAGAACATCTTGCTCTGGCAGGGTAGCTTCTGGTTCTCTCCAGAGTCTTCTTCTTGAGACCATGTCCTGAGGCTTGGAGTCAGGACAGAAGCAGTGAGTCCTGAGTAGTGCTGGGTGTCTACACTTTTGTCTTTAAAATGTTTTTCATAGATGAATGGAAACTGATGAGATTTTTCAAAGATGCTGTGTTTCTTCAGGGCAATTAAGCCATATCAGGCCAACAGGTGACATTTTTTTCCCTTCCTAATTTGTCATTTCAGCTTTCTACTGGACTGGTAAGATTTTTTTTGAAACAACAAAAATAAATATTTTATGAGTAAGGATCAAAATAAGTGGTCAAACAAGGTTGGTATTTTACCCATGTATGAAAGTATTGGTTCCTCCAAATCTCAGTGTTAAGAGGTTAGCACAGAAGAAACAAAATTTCAAGTGTAAAGTCTTCCTTTATTGATGAGTTTAACTGGAAATTCCCACTTCATATGTAGAAATACTGTTGTGTATGTAAGTGTCCAGAAGTTTCATTGCTGTAGTTTTTGTTGGGGGTGGATCTCACAACTTCCATCTGACCTTATCACATTATGAATCTTGATAACCACGTGAATGTGCTTATGATAATTGTGGGCAAAGTAATGATATGAATGAAAAAGTAGAGAGAATATATATGTTTATGAAACAGTCAGGTAAGGGACAACTATTTTGTACTCAGTTTGTTGAGTTTTCAAATACCTTACCTTTGCGAGGGAAAGAGAAGAAACCTGGAGAATTGTGACAACCTTCACTCTGAATGTAACATGCAGCATTAAGATGAAAACATTTAAAGTTCTTTATTTTTTTTTCAGTATTTGACTTACTTATTTCTACATGATAAAAAACATAAAACTTCTTACATTATTAATAGACATGGATTTGATGATGCAGAAAAGTCTCACATGAAAGACACACCACATCTGAGCTACCTTCGTGGGGTGGTTTGAATTCGATGTCCCCCATAAACCCATGTGCTTCGTACCAGCATTGCAAAGGTTATGGTAACAGAAAATTTGTGGAGTGGATTCATGGCTGCTATAAACCTGATTGTATGGCTTTTAGATTTGGAACTGATTTGTGGGAGGAATGTGGAAGGATTCGAAATCTTGGTCTAGGAGACATCTTACAGTGCTAACCACATAGTCTGATGGACCGTTTTGGTTGAAAGAGATGAAAGACCTGAATGCAGTAAGAACTGTGGACTGTAAGGTTTGGCTTATGAATAAGGGGAAGAAAAAGTTTTGCCTGGACTAAGTTTGTGTGAGAGGCTTACTGCATCTTCCTGCGTCCCGAGAACGTGTGCAGGGTTGCAATGCATAGAAATGGACTGGTGTGAGTGGAAAGACATGATACAGAAAGAAAAGAAAGTTTTGGGCTAAAGGCAGCAGCACTGGTCAGCTGAAATGGTTTCAGATTACAACTATTTAGCCTGGGTCAGCTGTTCTGCATTGGGACAGCAGAAAGAATGTGGACTCTTGAAAGTCAGGGGCCTGAATGTTGAAGGACTATCTTGCTCTTCAAAGTCAGCTTTATTCACCCTATGGATTAACAAATTAGTAGCCCACCCGGTACTATGAAGTATAACAAATGCAAGAAAGACAGGGTCATTGGATTTGCAACACTGTTTTTTGTTTTGGAAAATTGCCATGGGCAGTGTGATGCGGGGTGGATAGAAGTCCTTGTGTGGAGGCCTGCTGGAGCCATGAGGGTGAACATGGAGACTCAATGGAGATGCTGTGATTATGAGATGGGTGCTAAGGAGAACTTTTGGCACAAGATGAGGTTTCCTCCAGCTATAAGCAGCCCAGCTGGAGGGGCGGAATCGAAACTCCAGACACTTCATCACTGGTGACGTGGAACTACAGGATCTGATGTTTTCCCTGTTGGTTTCAGATCCTGTCTTGGTTTAATCTTTCCTTGCTATGCCCAATGCCATCTTTTGCAGTGTGAATGTTTATTCTGTGCCACTGTGGTCCTTTTTTTTTCGGTTTTATAGCGAAAAGTTAAGACACCTTGGAATGTTTGAATAGTATTGGGATTGATAGCAACATCCCAATATAATAATGAATGATTTTGATAACAACAAAAAAAAAACAACAAAACAAAACTACAAGGACTTTTAAAGTTGGTCTGAGTGTCTTGTATTTTACATCATGGATGGTTGTCAGTTTATGGGGCAGGGAGGGAATGTGGTAGCTTGAATTGGGTGTCCCCCATAAACTCATGTGTTCTAGATGCTTGATCCTTAGCTGATGGCCACTTGGGAGGTGGAGCCTTGCTGGAGGAGGTGAGTTGTTGTGGGGGGGGGCTTACAGGTGTTATTTCCAGGTTCCTCTTGCCAGTGTTCAGCTCACTTTCATGCTCTGGTGTTCCATCTGCTGTTGGCAGAAGTGATGTCCAGCCTCTGTTCATGCCACGTTTTCCTCTGCCATCATGGAGCTTCTTCTTGAGTCTGTAAGTCAAAATAAACCCTTTCCTCCCACAAGCTACTTTTGGCTGGGTGCTCTCTGCCAGCAGCACGAAGCAATAAGTCCTTAGGCATTCCTCAGATGTGAGCTAGGTGAGGTTTCATCTGCAGAGGAAAGTCTTACTTGGTCCCCCGAGTCTGAGTTGTTTAAGCTTAAGGACTCAGCTTTCTTTATAAGTCTACTTCACAACTCAAACGTGGCATCACTGTTGTTTCCTGAGCATGACCTTTGATGTGCCACTGAGTCGAGGCTTGCCCAGGTATGCAGCTACCCTGGTCTTTGTGGTGTGCCGTGCTTCTGATGTGCGTCTTTGACTTCTGAGTGTTGTCAGCTGCTTTCAATATTCCCGGGAAGATGTTTGTGCAGATGGACATTTTTAACTCATTTGGACAAATGCTTAAATGTATGCTTGCTGAATTGTGTGGCGTGTCCCCCCCCTTTTCAGTTCTGTGCTGTCCATGTGGCTAAGAATGGTAAAATATGATGATGGCCTGTACTGGATGGGGAAGCCTACAGATCTGTTACTCCACACAGTGTTTGCTTCTGTAATGCAGAGCACAATCTCGATAGTAGTGGTTCATACTAATTGAGAAATAGGTTTCCAGAAATCGGACATTCTTTTTTTTAAATTTTATTTATTCATTTTCAAGCAGATATACAAAGAGAGAGAGAGAGAGAGAGAGAGAGAGAGAGAGAGAGAGAGAGAGAGAGCGCGCCAGGGCCACCACCTTGTGGTCCTGGGGAATTGAACCCAGGGCCTTAGGCACTGGAGGCAATTGCCTTAACCTGTGAGCCATCTCTCCAGCCCCAGAAATCGGACATTCTTAACCTGGATTATGAAGACTGCTGTTCTTCCTCTCCATTTCTGGCATAGTGAGGAAAATTATCTTTGTCCAGACCCTGGAATACTCTGACAACTCAATACTTTCCAAAGTTTAAGATTTTGCAAATGCAACTCTAGCATATTTAATATTCTGACCTTTGAATTTTTTCTTTCTACTAGCCTATTAAATGTGAGTGCTGGGGAGATGGCTCAGTAAGAGAAGGGAGTGAGGACTATAGTTCAGATCCTCTGCACCCAGGTAAATGCCAGGTGGGTGTGGCAGTGCTCACCTGTAATCCCATTACTCCAGAGGTGAAGATGGGATCCAATGGACAAGCTGGCTGCCTGGACTAGCCCTGCGCTTGAGTGAGAGACCCTGCCTCAGTGAAAAAAAGAGGAGGGCAATCAAGGAGGACACCCGATGCCTACTTCTGGCCTCTACTTGCACGCAGGTGTAGATTCACACAGGCACATGAGAATCCACACACATATACACACGCACATAAACCACATATGCCCAAAAATATTAAGTGAGACAGTATCTGATTTAAATATGGCAAAGCAAGTTCATATACATATACATATATATATATATATATATATATATATATATATATATATATATATATATATAAACTTACTCCCTTAAGTGTTCTACTGACTATTAACTCTGAGGTAACTATTTTAACTCCTTTTCTGGAGAAATTTTATATGTACAAACCCCATTAAAATTATTAAAATTTCCTTCTGGCTTCTGCTAATTCTGCAGTTGTATTGGGTCCATTCAATGATACTGTTGAATTTCAGAATGGGAAAGTATAGAGTGCCCCACAATCTGTTCAGAAGACAAAAGTCATGAAATAATTCTTATATTTTTTTCTATCTATTACCGATACTCTTTAATCTTTCCTTCCTTTTAAGAAAAAAAATACTGTTTTGGAACAAATTGATGTGGTTTGATAGAACATTGATCATACTTCTTGCCCGAGGTGAGTGCATAACTTCAGAAACAATAATGGGTAAGACAATCATCTAATTTTACTGAAACAAAACTGATCATGTACACCCAACAAAATCATCACTGAGACTACTTAAGGTACATTGGTGCTTGTAGTTTATTCTCGATGACACACTAATCTACTAAAGTTTCTCTCTCGATTTTTCTCTTTGCAATCTGGAAGAACAGATTCAGCGGTGATTGAGCTCATTTATAAAAGCATCCAAAACAAAATTGAACCCCAAGGCTGATAGCTATAAAGATGCTGATCAGATCTGAGCAGAATGGACCATGCTTTGGGGGCTCACTCAGCTAAAGATGGTTCTACAAGACTGATGGCTTTATACACACAATCACAAACGCTACAGCTCTGTCAGAGGAATGGAAACTCATGAAATATGGGGCTGGCCCTTTATTAAGTAAAGAATGACATGTTGTAAAATGTTTTCTGAGATTTAGTAATTTTGGGATGGTAATTAAATTCCATCCATTCCTCAGCAGAAGACACAATCAAAAATCTTATAAGAAAGAGTAATCCAAAAGCATATACCCAAGACAGTTGTTCAAAACAAAGACTAATTGACCTTTTAATGGTGAAAATGGAAAGATATGAACCTTGTCAAATTTGTATAATTGTTATCCATAACCAGTGGAAGTTATAATCAATAAGAAATTACAAATGTATTCCTGCTGGAATTCCTCTACAAAAACAGACTGAAAATTTTTTTTTCATCTGGGAATTATTCTCTTTGTTTTTAGCAACTCAAGTATATAAAAATGTAATTACAATGAGGCAATTTACTAAAAAACAAGGTTGGTCTTCAATTGGAGGTTAATATGTATTTATGAGGGATAGTGTTCATCCAGGAGAGAGAGCTGGAATAGATTTGCTCTTGATCATTGTACTGGCAAGCCTCATGAATATTTAAAATAATTTTATTGTTTCACTTCTCCATTTGTGTTCTTATTGTTATTATTATTATTAATTGGTGTTTTGAGAACATGGTTTCCCCATGCTGTCCAAGTTGGCCTTAGACATATAGTTCTCCTCCCTCAGACCATCCAGTGCTAGAATTACAGACACTTAGGGGACTTCAAATTAAAATTGTGTTACCTGACTAAATGAATCGTTATTTAAAGTTTCTTGGGTTCTCCAGATTTTTTTAAATTTCATAATCCTTCCAGTGAGCCATTGGGAATGACCCTATTCATCACTCCTGCTTATATATGCTCCATGGTGAGGCTTTGTGTTGGTTCATACCTACTCCTCAATATTCTCATGACTTATTCTCAGTTAAAATTATTTTAATTAAAATTAGTTTATTTACTTAATTTGCAAGGAGAGAGAGAATGAGTGCACCAGGGCCTCTAGCCACTACAAATGAATTCAAGATACATGCACCACTTTGTGCATCTGACTTTACATGGGTACTGGGGAATTGAACCTGAGTTACTGGGCATTGCAGGCAAGTGCCTTAACTGCTGAGCCATAACTCCAGCCCCTCTTCTAGCTGTTTGCTGTCAAGAGACTAACTTGTTTACATAGATAAACATAAATAATTACAAAGCCTTTCCAGGCATGGTGGCACACATCTTTAACCCACAATTCCAGTACATGGGAGGCTGAAGCAGGGGGACTGCTGTGAGTTCAAGGCCAGCTTGTGCTGGATAGTGAGTTGAAGTGAGCCTGGGCCACAGAGGGAAACCCTGTCTCAAACAAACAAAGAACAAAACAACCCTCCTAGCTTCTCATAGCAAGAAAAACAATGAAGCTAGAATCATCCTTGTCTTCCAAGCACAAAATTGGCCAAATTAATCTGGATTAAAGTGGAGGCAATTAGATACAAACTGGATTTTTTAGAGAAATTAAGTTGTTTCTTAGATGTGCAAAGGTAATGCCAAACTAAACATATCTAGAAAAAAACTGGTCCTAATATTTTCAGGTCTGGTAAGATGTATAGAAACTGATGTCTGCATCTACTTAAATTCAATGTTTGAAATTAAATGAGGTCATTAGGATGGTTCCCCAATCCAACAGGATCAGCAATCCTCTGAAGAGGGATTCTGGGGAGTGTTTTTAAAGCATGTCCTGTCTGCCTGCCTCTCCACATGTATTTCAGAAACCAGAGATTGAGGGTAAATTTGGATTTCAGAAGTCTTATGAGCTCTGTGCTGCACCACAATGCCTGGGAAGCATCTGGCTGTGCACAGTCTCTTCCTCCATTTCTCCTTGCTTGTTCAACAAACTGGAGCTCCACAGGTTCTTGTATTGAGATTTCAGCCTGTATCCCACTCATCATTTCACGGACATATATGCCGTAAAGTATTTCCAGTACTGTCTAGAAACAAAAGAATTTGTAATAAATCTGTAGTTTGGTTTTAGATTTGAGGATGGGCAGTATGTTTGAGAATTGAGTGTTGGTTCACAGAGGCTAGAGAGAACAGAGGTCAAGGAAGATGCTGAGAAGTTGACCAATGAGTACAGTCTTACAGCTAGCTATAGGAAAATACGTTCTGGTGGATACACTGAACAACTTTTATTGCACTTCATAAAATAGTTGATTTTTGAACATACTCACCAGAAAGACCTGGTACAAGTTCCAGTTGATGAATATGGTATTGGGGCATCAAACCCAATTCCTGACTTGATCATTATCCAACATGTATATGAATCCAAAGTCTCATTGTGCTCCATAGCACAAAGGGAAGAAGGAGATTAATGAGGAGAGGAAGGGGGAAAGTGGGAGGGGGGTAAGAAGGGCTAATTGAGGGGAAGAAAGTCAAAATACATTATAGACATGTATGAAAATGTCATAAATGGAAAAATAGATAAATTTAAAAAACAACCTATTTACTGGCTTAAGAGACAGAATGAGAAAAAAAGTGAGTGAATGAGTGAGCGAGCAAGAGAGAGAGAGAGAGAGAGAGAGAGAGAGAGAGAGAGAGAGAGAGAGAAAGAGACAGAGAGAAAGCATGGGTGTGTCCAACCTCTTGCAATTGTGTTTGCCTTTATGTGGGCACTGGGAAAGCAAACCCAGACTATCAGGTTTTGCTAGCAAGTGTCTTTAACCACTGAGCAATCTCTCCAGTTCAAAATAGATAAAATTTTTTAAAAATTGAGTTAATTTAAAAAATAGAGGAAGGTGCTCATAAGCCTACTGCCAAGGGAGTCGTAGTTCCTAATACCTGGAACAGGACAAAAACCAGATGTTTCCCTATAGTGTTCAGAAAAATATGCCAGGCCCATTAACTACTTAATTTGGAGGTTGGAGAGATGGCTCAGCAGTCAAGGGTCTTGCCTGTAAAGCCCAAGGCCCTGGGTTTGATTCCCTTGTAGCTTTTTAAAGCACAAAGAGGCACATGCATCTGGAGTTTGTTTGCAGGAGCTGATGTGCCTATTCTCTGTGTCTGCTCTCTATCTCTCTGTTTGTAAACAACTAAATAAACAAACAAACAAACATCAAATAATGTGTAGCTCACTGAAACCCCTGTATGGTTTCAGACTTTCTGAACTCTAACATTGAAGACATCAAATTTATGGTAATTATCAATATAAAACGAACACAGGGGATTAAAACATATGATGCTCGGGAAAGCTTACAAGTTACTAAAAGCTTGACAGTAGGTAGAATGTTCTGCCTTTGGCTAACATTAAAATATCGATAAATTCACAATTAGGATAAAAATGTCATCTAGTAGGTAGAAGTTTATGTAACAATGCTCATATATTTACATATGGAAGCATGGCATTTGTTTCATAGATGAACATATTAATTACATTGTAGTGGTGGCCTCTTAGTGAATTTTAACTTAAATTTACATCTCGAAATATATCTTTGAAATGTCTATAAAAAGTGATATATGATGCCTCAGCGTTATTAAGAACTACAGATATGATATGCAACAACTTTAAAAAGCAACAAAACTGCCGATTCCCTTATGTACCAGTTTATAGAACTTTCTAGAAGCTTTTACCATATGCTTAGCTCAGTACTAGATTGTGGCAGCTTCACATTGTCTATCCTAATCAACTACTTACTTTCAAGGGAAGCTTATCTAAATGTTCTTAATAAGTAACTCAATTTATAAAGAAATGATATGTTTAACCAAATAGCAGAAGAATTCTCAATTACTCATTGCTGGCCCTAGAGGTGAATAAATCAGTCCAAGATTTGAGCATGGGCAAAAATTGTTGTAATGCTCTGCAGAAGGCTCAACGGTCTTTCCTTTTCCTGCTTCGCTTTCTCTCTTCCTTTAATAAAAAAAAACACGATTTGCCCTAATTTGAACCATGACTGAAGAACTTTTGTGGACTTTGTGATGAATATATTTATATAGTTAACTATTGACTCTATAGAGTTAATTAATATAAGCTGCATATAGTTTATTAATTGAAAGACTGTGTTTATGTGCAATGTTCATTTTCCCTAAAAACCTATCATTAAATCACATGTATGTTTATAATAGTTTGTGTTTGCACCTATATTCAACTATATTGAGTAGAACAGTGATCAAAATCTCCATGTGCCTTTCAATTTCTGCTTAATATGGTATATATGAAAGGTCTAAAGATTTTATGATGCGCAGGGAATGACAGAGCAATGTGAAATTTAGATAAAAATGGAGAGCAGGGAAATCAAACGGATGTTAAGATCTAAAATTCCTCCAGGACTTTAGACTGAAATTTGAGTGTAGGAATCAGAGATTCTATACCCTATGGACCACAACCTTGCTCCATAGGGTATAGAAAATTCTTGGGCAGAATTTTCCTAGCTCTAGGTGGCTTTCTTTAGCCCTCCTCCCACTTCCTTCTCTTTCCTTCCTTCTTTTTTTAATCAAGTCTAAGGAAACCTATGTGAAGTTCTCTAATAGCAAAGTATAATGGGGCCTCCGACACCAGCTCGTGAGAGGGCTGTCTGGTCTATTTTTAAAGTCTCCAGGGAAGCAGCTCTACCACTTCCTTGTGAAAGTGCCTTCATACCTGGCAATCTCCCCCTCCCAGGGTCCCCAGGCTGGCCTTCCTCCTTTGCTTAAGAATTTATTATAGATCAAATTATTTTAGGGTTCTGAATATATTGTTATATTTAAACCATGCCTTCCCCCAATGGGGCTCAATTAAGCTGAAATGCTGTGTTCAAAGAGAGTTCAATGAGTATGAGCGGGCGAGATTCAGGTGATAAACAGAAATCATCTTTTCAGACTCCTTTCAGCATCTGAGAAACAGCTAGGATCTATGTACTCCTCCTCTCACTCTGTAGGGATGGAAGACACAGGATCCATCCCCAGGATCTATTTATACCTTCTCCCACTCTGTAGGGGTGGAAGACGCACCATCCCATCCCCAGGACCTACAGAATCTTGCTCATATCATTTATTTCTTCAGAGATGGTGATAAGGCCTATTTAATTCATTTTATGGAGGATAACTAATAGTTGTATGACATTTTCAAAGCTGTCGAACCTTATTTAGATAGTGCAAAGGTTTGGTGTTGTGATTTCTTTTCTTAGGCACTGGACCTCAAACTTTAGGCAAGTGCTCTTCTATCTATGAAATGATATCTCCCTGTTGCGAATTCTTAAGGGAAGCTTGATATTTTCACCCAAAATGCACAAAACTTCAGGAGAAAGATTTGGGCTTTTAGTATTTCTTACTACTATTATGCTGAGATTATATCTCAGGAGAGAAAAGGACCCGATATAACTAAAAAAAGTTTTAAATTTAAACTGATATTTTATACTATGTATAAAATTCCAATTAAAATATCAATGTGTTTTGCTAACTTAAAGTCAAAATATTAGCTTATGTACTTATGCTAATTATTTTATCATCTATTGTGCTTTTCAGAAGGGTTCTGCTCTCATTATTGTATAATACAGCGAGAGAGAGAGAGAGAGATCGAGAGAGAGAGAGAGAGAGAGAGGAGAATGGGCATGCCAGGGCCTTCAGCCACTACCAACAAAATCCAGACACATGTACCACCTTGTGCATCTGCCTTTATGTGGATACTAGGGAATCAAACCCCAGTACTTAGGTTTTACAGGCAAATGTCTTAACTGCTGAGCCACCTCTCCATTTCAAAGCTTTCATATTTAAGAAAAATATAGACTTTAATTTTTATGTCATAACATCTTTGACTTTGCGAGCATAAATATAATTTAATAATTAGACTTTGCAAAGTTCTCTTTCTTGCTTCCTGGTAAGAATAGAAAGAAAGCCTTCTTTATGCTGAACAAATTCTTTATGCGTGTGGATAAACTGATGATAAAATGACAGGTTATTGTGAAGTATTCAAGGTACTTTGTTTTCTGGTTGTCACTCATGCAGGGAAGGGAAGGGAGGGAAGGGGAGAAGAGGGGAGGGGAGGGGAGGGATATAGAGGCCTGTTTGTCTGCATTGAATTATTATATATCTTCTTGGAATTCCATGGGGACTAGAGATTTCTGAGCCTGTCTTTCGTCTTCTGACACCGTTCTTACTTTTCCTCTTCAGGAGTAGAGTAAGCTCTCTGCTCATGCCCTGTTTGATGGTGGGAAGTGTGAGTCCTAGTCTTCTCCCCTTATCTGTAGGAGATGCTTCTCACAAGCCTCGGTGAGTAACTCAAACAACGCACACCATCACACCGTCGATGTTATGTTTTCCTACACTTATGTACCTGTCACAAATTTTAATTTATAAGTTAGAGATCAACAACAGCTAACAATATCATGAAACGATTGTCCTCTACTCATGTACTGTCTTAAACGCTATGTCAATAATCACAAACATTGTTATGCTGTCTGACATCAGAATGCAGGCAGGTGACACAGAGAACAGGGACACACTGGACAGTAGACATGATGCTTGTCCCAGGTTGGATGGAGCAGAGTGGCACCAGATTTTGTCACACTCCTTAGGATGCTACAGGACTTAAACCATATGAATTACTTCTGGGTTTTTCCATGTAATAGTCTGAGATAGCTAAAACCTTAGAAGTGGGGGTCATATGTAAGAAAAATCAGAACGTCTCTTTTGCTCCCATTGCGTGTCAGCTCTGTTATTAAGATTATGGTAAAACCATGATTTTGTATAAAAAAAGGATTACCTGGGTAATTGTTTCTTTTCTCCATTTTATTTGTATGAGTAACTCAAGTCTTAAGACACTGGCTGGGCTGGAGAGATGGCTCAGCAGTTAAGGCACTTGCCTCCAGTGCCTAAGGCCCTAGGTTCAATTCCCCAGGACCCACATAATCCAGACCCACAAGGTGGTGGCCCTGGTACTCTCTCTCTCTCTCTCTCTCTCTCTCTCTTCTCTCTCCTCTCTCTCTCTCTCTCCTTGAAAATGAATAAATAAAATAAAAATTAAAAAAAAAAGACACTGGCTGCCTCTGGAGGAGAAGGTGCAGAATTCCTGCTGTGGTCAACTTCTCTGTCTCCTCGGAGTTGAAGAGTGAGTGGTGTGTGTTTCTCCCTTTTTATTTTTAGTCAGGTCTTAGAATAAAGAAAGAAAAAGATTTTTTAGTATTGAAAGAAAACAAAAGTAGTGTGGGATTATGGGTAATTGTACCAAGAAAGAGAAATCAATGTATACAAATTCATAGGATAGGAAGGGACAAACTTTCTGACTTTTTCCTCAGGAGCCTAGTACATAATTTCCGTGTGTATCTTCTTCTTCTTCTTCCTCTTCTTCCTCTTCTTCCTCTTCTTCTTCTTCTTCTTCTTCTTCTTCTTCTTCTTCTTCTTCTTCTTCTTC
>PVHP010032437.1:9947-20416 GCA_004024765.1 Zapus hudsonius | reverse complement strand
CAATCAAGAGGCATACAGATACAGAAAAGGAGCCAATAAAAATACCACACACCCTGTGACCTAAGCTGTATTATAATTAGATAGCTCCTGTCCATAAATACCCTGCTCCTTTGTTCTTCGGGGCTCCATCTTGCCTAGACATCTTGCCTGCTTGTGGAGCCCGACTGCGCAGCCGAAGAATGAAATCCTCTTGCTTTTGCATCTGCTGGTGTGATTATTGGAGTTTTGGGGTATGCTCTCCTGAGAGAGGCCTTGGGGAGTCTTTCATGCTGATCCTGGAAGGTGTAAGAATCTGATGCTGGGAAGTGTCTGGAGCTAGGATCATGGATGTATCTTGTGTCCACGGCCTGTATCACTGCTGAGAACCTCAACCCTTGTTCTCTGGGGGACACAACGTAGCTACTAGTCCACCATCTTGAACCGGAAGCCTGGGATTTATCATCATGCATTGCATGGGGAATTGAACAGAGGCTGGTAGGCTTTGCAACTAAGTGCCTTTAGCCCACTGAGCTATCACCCCTCAGGTTTAAAATAAATTTTAAAAATCACAGAACCTAAACTGCTTAACTGATCAGTTACACTCCTGAGTATTTATCCCTGTGAAGTAGATATCTATGTTTATACAAGACATGTACATGAAAGTTTGTGGCAGATTTATCCATAATAATAACTTAGTACTACATTGAGTGAATTATCATCCAACCCATGAAGGGCTGTTTTGAGGGTGGGAGGAAGTAAACTGTTGATACACAGAGGACCTACTGACTCTAAGAATTACTGAGTGAAGAAAGCAAATCCCCAGGTTACCTAGTGCAGGATTCTGCTCTATTGCATTTCTCAAGCACCACAGTAGGAGAAATGGAGGACAGATTGGATGTCGGCAGGAGGAAGTGGGAGTGGGAAGCAGGTACATTTGGATATAAGAGGACATGAGGAATCATTATGGCACAGGAAATGTTTTAGATCCTGACAGTAATGACATCAGATTACGTATTTATGATGCGATATTAGAATGCTTCAAGGTGTTACCATAGCAGGACATTTAGTAAAAGGTGCAGACACTATCTGAAGTATTTCTTAGGATTCCTTATGAATTTACAGTTACACAAAATAAAGCTTTTAATAATAAAAGGCCTTCTGTGGTGGGCCAGGCTCTCTGTGCCAACAGAATGAAGAGGCAACCAGTTCTCCAAACCAAGCTGAGATGCTGAGAAGACACTGAAGTGTGGTAAAATGATGCGCTTTTCATCACACTTCCTCCAGCCCTCATACAAGGCAAGAAACTACTTTGGTTTTGTATGTAACATTAGTCATGTGATAAGGAATGTTTATGTTTGAACTTGAATTTTCCCTATCATTGCTAAAACTGACATGTTTTTGCAAGTGTGCATTAGTCATTTGTATTTCTTTTGGTTGAATATCTAGTCACCTTTTACCTTTTTGTCTCTCAGTGTTCACTTTGGACTCCTTATAAGAACATATTGCACATTAGGGATATTAATTCTATACCTCGTATTTGGATGCCAAATCTTGTATACTTATGATCTAAACAATATTTTACCTAATTTCTAATATTTTTGCTGCTCAGGTGGTTCAAATTCTACATTGCTAAGTCAGTGGATTTTTCCTTCATAGCTAGCGTTTGAGTTTTGTACTTAGAGCAGAAAGACCTTGACTGCCACCAAACTGTCAAAGCAAGCATCGTTTCTTATTATATGTCATAGATTTTTCTTTTAGCCTTTTTTATTACATGTAATTAAATAATCCTTGAAGTTGAGACATAACTTTATTTTGCTTTCCAAAGTTGTCTCAAGTCAGTTATTTTAGCATAATCAATCATATAACCAGTGATTTTTAAATGCTCTCCTTTTCCAAAGTAATATCTCATAGATCTAGGAGTCTCAGGACTTTTTCTTTCCATTGATTTATCTGTCTGTTTCTGTGCCATCCACTCATCTCCAGCAGCATTGAAATTGTTAGAATTTCTAGTCCACAACAGCAGAGCATGGTCCACATTCCACAGCATCAGCATCAGGTTGTTTCTTCTTCTCCTTTTCCCTGGGAGTTTGAATCTATATTTCTGGACACTCCTGGTCCCTTTTAACATATGTTTATTTATTTATTTATTTACTTATTTACTTATTTATTTATTTGCGAGGGGAGAGAGAAGGAGAGAGAGAGAGAGAATAAATGGATATGAATATGGGTATGC
Organism: Zapus hudsonius; assembly: GCA_004024765.1. Classification (NCBI taxonomy): domain Eukaryota; kingdom Metazoa; phylum Chordata; class Mammalia; order Rodentia; family Dipodidae; genus Zapus; species Zapus hudsonius. The sequence continues at coordinate 18,204 of PVHP010032437.1, read as the reverse complement.
CAGGGTCACTTGCCACTGGAAACAAATTGCAGATGCATGCACCACTTTGTGCATCTGGATCTATGGGTACTGGGCAATCTAATGCAGTCCTTCAGGCTTTCCAAGCAAGTGCCTTAACCGTTGAGCCGTCTCTCCAGCCCTAGGCTAGAGGCAATAACATTTGGGTTTTGACTCTTGCTTGGTCATTCCTTTCCTAGTTGTATTGAGCAAGATACTCTACCTCTTGATGTTTTCATGGTTGTTTTGCTTACTTCATGAAATGGAAAACAACACATTTAAATCATACACAGTGCTTATGAAAATTAAACAAGAGAATGCATTTAGGTGCTTAACACAGTACAGAGCCATGACAAGCACTCGGTACTTATGAGTCCTCTTATGACTTAAATGTAAAATGTCCCCCAAAACTCACATATTGAAGGTTTGATCCTCAGCCCAAGGTGCTATCAGGAAGCAACTGAATCATGGGTTTGCAGTCTCTCTCACCAATGGATTAATCCATTGATGACTTCATAGCTGGACAGGGTATTAGGAGGTGGGGTCAAGCTTGAGGAAAGAGATGTCTTATATGTGCATCATATATGCTAAATTAAAACCACGGGTTAAAATCTTATATAAGAAGAAGATATGATTTCTTAAAAGCTACCTGAAGGCCTAATAAATATTACATGAGCAGAAGTATTAAGTACTGGGTTGATGGATATACCTTGCCTTAACCCTTTCTCCCCTACTCTGCTACTTGGTCACCATGAAGTGAGAAGACTTTTTATACCATGACATTGGCTAAAAACAATAGCTAAAAACCATGGGTTGAAACTGAATCTAAACAAAGCTTTCCCCTTTAAGTTGTCTTTTGTTGGTATCTTTGTCACAGAAATGAAAAACTAACACAATGCCTAGTACTATTATTACTACTATTACTTGTAGTAGTACTCTCCTTATTATTAACCTTTTTTGCTTTTGTCCCCATAGTACTAAATATATTTTTAATTTATATATTTGCAACTGTGTTTGTGTGTGTGTGTATGTGTGAGAGAGAGGGAGAGAGAAAGAGAAACAGAGAGAGAAACAGAGAGAGAGAGAGAGAGAGAGAGAGAGAGAGAGAGAGAGAGAGAGAGAGAGAGAGAATGACTGGATATGCCAAAGCCTCTAGCCACTGCAAATGAACTCTAGCTGTCTAGATGCCTGTGACACCTTGTGCATCTGGCTTTCTATGGGCATTAGGAAATTGAACCTAGGCCAGCAGTCTTGGCAAACAAGTGCATTTTAGTACTGAGCCATCTTCCCAACCCAGTACTTAATACTTCTGTTTGTGTAATAGTGGGCCTTCAGGTAGCTTTTAAAAAACATGTCTTCTTCTTATACAAGATTTTAATCATTGATTTGAACTTAGCATTTTATGATACTTATTATGTTCTTCAACACCAACACCAGTCTTATTCAAAATAGATCAATAAATGATAAATTAATAATGAGCATAATATTTTCCTTACATAGTCAAGATACAAGCAACAGGAAAAATAGTGTTTTCCTTCTCTCACACAACATATAATACTAAACTCAGAATACTTTACCCCAGATCACCAGAATGTATGTGGGATTTCTCCATACACCAAGCAACACTTCAGTTGGACACCAGGTGGGTGTTCCATAATTCAATTCAATTTCAACACTGTCTACTTGGAGGTCAACATAGAATCAGATACCATCTTTTGGAGGGGGGCTTAATCCAAAAGACTACCCCACTTTAGATGCCAATCACCAGCTTAGGCCTTCAGAGCTTCTAACCACCTTACTATAAACTGGAGGTTTCCATGTCTCTTTTCTGAGTTGACTAATTTGCTAGAGCAACTCATAGAACATATATTTTAATGTATCCTTTACTCTAATAGATACTGCAGAGGATGCAGGTGGGTAGCCAGATTGAGAGCCCCATAGGGCAATGAGTGTAGGAAGAGCTACAGGGAACTTCATGCCCTCCCCAGGTGGGTACACTTTTCCCAGGTATCTCCATGTGTTCTCCAATCTGGAAGCTCTCCAAGCCCTCTTCTTTCCAGTTTTGTGGGGCCTTCATTGCATGGTCTGATTGATTGCATCACTAGCCACTGTCCATCAACTCAACCTTCATTCCTTTTTCCTCGCTTCATTCCCTAGATGGCTCAGTGGGTAAAGTGTTTGCACAACAGAGTGAGGATCCAAGTCCATATCCCCAGAACCCAGGTAAAACCTGGATGCAGAAGCATGTTTCTATAACCCCAGCACTCCTAGGTTAAACTGGGTGACAGAGACAGGAAAAATCCCTAGATGCTCAAGGACAAGTTAGTCTGACATATTACAGTGATGAAAATGGAGAGATCCTGTCTCAAACAAGATGGAAGGAAAGGAAAAACATGTAATGTTGTTCTCTGATCTCCACACATGTGCCATGGCATGTGTGTGCTTGCCTTTGTACACATATCGCAAACACATACAACTAAACACACACACACACACACACACACACACACAAACAATTTTTTAACTTAAAAAAAATTCCCATTCCCTTAATCACCTTGTTGGTTTCCCTGGCAACTATACCTACCCTGAGGTATTCCAGGAGTGCATGGAGAGTCTTCTCATTAGAATAAGATGCTTCTATCATCCAGGAAATCCCAAAGGATATAAGAGCTCTGTGTCAGATGATCCTATTATTGGGGAAATTGCAAAGGTCTTAAAAGCTCCACATAAAGAATTAGGATCCAAATCCAAATATTAAAACAGAAGATTTTCCTAGAGCCCCTTATCTATAAGGTTTTAGGAATTCTATGCTAAAAACATGGAGGGGGAAAAAGACCAGTATAATGTATATTTCTTAATTATTTTATACCAGGTAATTGTTAATTTTATGCACCTTAGGGAAATCTACTTGGTGATTACATGGTTAAGTTCATTTCACCTCCAGATCATTGCCCTAAACACAACTGTCTTCTAGGTACCTGAGACCAAGGTCACATTCTAATTGCACATGTGCATCTACCTATGTGTCTGTGAACTAAAGTCCCCAGAAAAGCACTGCATCTGCTGTACCTGCTTCCAGCAAGGCTGAGTGGATGGATAGACCTGTGACCATAGAGAGATGGAATGCTACAAGCCAGAGCCAAAATAACTCAATCTATCTTTAAACCCCCAATAGCCTTGTATTGCCCACCTCTGTGTCTGACCTAACATCCTGGTGACTGTCAGATGCTCAGGTGTGACCTTTTTGAAATATACTATAGACCACCAGCTTCCATTAACCCCAGCACTGAGAATCATCAGATATGAAGCCTGTGGTAAAGATTTCCCAGCTTTGCTATAACCCACTTACCTGATGATTAGCCAATGAATTTAAAAGTGCCTTGATTTATGACTTTTTTTTTCTGTAACCATAAAACCTTCAATGAAATTGTTAACATGTTGGAACATGGAATTAGGGTAACCTAATTCTGTGCTCCTGGGCCATGGTCACTCATATTTGGCTCCAGAATAAACTATCTCTTGTCCCATATGAATTGAGAGCTGTGTCTTCTGCACTGACATGTCCCTGCATGTTTGTGGGGATAGTTCTGCCTTCACAGAAGGAATGACTGGCTCAGAGTAAGGACATACCAGTTCTGTCCAATCATAGGCTCACTCATTCCAAACCTGCCTGTAGAAGGAGCCAGGGACTTTGTAAGATAATCTGAGACTCAATTATGGGGACAGTACTAAGATGATTCCTAACACAATGTCTACAAGGTCAAGGCTCATGGAAGAAAACAGAAGAATTAAGAAAAAGAAGTTTGATAAAAAGAGGATGGACAAAGGAGAAAGAATTTAAGTGAGTTGGGACTAAGAGTAGGGGACTCACACACTGGAATCTTCACAGCCAAGGGCTGCTTCTCAAAACACTCAATCACTTCTTTGCCAATATAGGCTCAGGGGCAAGATGACACACAGTGATGCCTGCTGAAGCCAAGACCACACTTCCTTTGACTCCAGCTGTTGCACCCAGGAGTGCTAACAAACAATTGCATCCAGGGTACTATGCTGATACACCTTTGAGTCACACCAAAACCTTCCTCATCTACTCCTTTCTTCATTTTCACTATTATTTTCTGTGTAGTTCCTTAGACCTGAGGTGGAACTGGACTTTGAGTTGGTAGGAAACAAAATAACAACAACAAAAATATTTGGCAAAGTGGCCAGGAGAAATTAGGGATATATTTAAAACAAAGATAAGCGCTCAAAAATTTTAGTTTAGATTTATAAAAAAAGCTGAAGAGATGGCTCAGTGGCTAAAGCTCTTGCTGCATAAGCATGAGGACCAGAGTTCAGATCCCCAGCATCCATGTAAATGCCCAGTAGGGATGGAACTCTGTGTGTAATCCCAACATTCAGAAGACAGAAACAGGGGACCTATGGGGCAAACTAGCCAACTAGACTAGCAGAATCAGCAGGCTCTAGGTTCATGTGAGAGATGTTACCTCAGTCAATAAAATGCAGAATGATTAATGAAGATCAATTTCTGGTTATGAGCATGTGTATACCATGCACACTTGCACCCATACACATATAGACATGAATATACACATACATACACATGGATAAAATAGGCATAATCAATCACTAAATAGTTCAACACATGATTATATAATTAAATATATAATATAATATTTAATAATTTAATGTTTAATAATTTAATGTTTAATAATATTATTTAATTATATAATTAAATTAATAAAGGATAGACTTTGGAAAAATAATTACAACAGAGATACATGACAAAGGGGTGATATCTCTAATACATCAAAAGCTTTTATAAATTTTAGCAGAAAGATAACTACTTAATAAAAAAGATAACAAGATTCATAGAGGGTAAAAATCAAAATAATCAATAAACATGTTAAGATGTTTGACCTCACTGGGATTAAACAAAATACAAATTACAGTAACAGCATCTCCTGCTCATCTAGGATTGAGTGATCACAGACCACACTCTGGTAGACTTGAGTTTTTAAAAATATTTTTATGTGCTTGCATGCAGAGAGAGGAAGAAAGAATGAGAAGCGTGCTAGGGCATCTATCCACTGCAAACAAACTCCAGATGCATGTGCCACTTTGTGCATCAGGTTTTACATGGGTACTAGGGAATTGAACCTTGGTTGTTGGGATTTGCTGACAAGTGCCTTAACCACCAAGCCATCTCTCTAGCTCAGATTTCAGTTTCTTTGCTAGTAAAGTGTTTTTCTGTTGGTTGTTGTGCTTTAAGGCAAGTTCTCCAGTCCAGGCTGGTCTCAAACTCCCTATATGTAGCTGAGGATGACCATGAACTCTGATCCTCCTGCCTCCATCTCCAAAGTACTGACGTGTTCCACCATGCCCTTTTCATCATTGTCAAGGATGACCCCAAGGCTTCCTGCATGCAGAGCAAGCATTCGCCCAACTGAGTTACATCCCCATCCCTTAGGAAAGCATATTTTATTGCCTCTGTGGTATTCTGATCTGTTTGTTCTCAGCCAGCCCATGAAGTAGCATCCTCAGAGAATCTGACAAGTACTCTTTTTGCCAAAATATGCCTGGGAAAGTGACCTTCTTGTGTTAGAGCTGATGCTGTGTCCATCCCTCTTAACCAGAGCTCTCAAGTTCTACCCCACACTCTATCTCAGCAAAATTTGAATTACAAAGCCTTAAAAGAAGAGGCTCTCAAAGCTTCCGGGTCTGGGAGCAGAGCTGCTGCCAGCATCCTTGTGGTGCCAGAGGATGCAGAATCAGAGCCAGCTGGAACAGCCCTGGCCTGGGCTGTGTTTAAGAAAGGTGTGGAAGAGGCAATCAGGACCATCCTGTTCCCACATCTTGGCCTTGCCTAGAGCTCAGAGATCAGCTTTTCCATCCTTGCAAGGCTGCCAGCTATTTCAAAGGCAGATGATCAGTACTGTAGCCTGCCTGCTGAGAGAGCATCTCCTAGTTCTTCCTGCTTGAGGCCTCTACTCCTCTGGCCAGGTCCAATGGAAACACATTGTTTTCTTATAAAGCCTTTAGGAGCCTGACTCTAAACTTTTCTCCATAAACTAACCAGACTTTGCAATAGTCTTTTCTGCTCCCAAATCTGCCCTTTCCACTTAACTCTTGCTTAACCCAGAGGACACAGTGACAGGGAAGCTAAGGTATGAGTCTTTCAGTCTGTGCCTAGGCCTCTGGGAATGTGTAAGACATCCCCTCTCCAAACCTATTCACTGAGCTTTGGAAATCCCACATGAAGGCTACTCATGTGGACAGCCTCACAGAGCTCCCAGAAAACAACTCACAGAACCACAAAAGGTCAGGATAAATATGTGTTTTAAGTCAATGGGCTTTAGAGTGCTTTGCTCTGTGTTATTAAACAGTGAGAACTGGCCTTATTGAAGCGTACAAGAAGGAGCCCAGTGCAACATCCTAACATTTTCCCAGATTCCTAAAGCTACAAACTGGAAAGATGAATGGGCTGAAGCTCAGAAACCAACATGAAACAGTTCAGCCAGGAGATGAGCTCCAGCATGCCAGTGTGACCCCTTCCTGGAAACAGGGTGTTTCTTCTCAGTGTCCCTCTCCATGCATCAGTTCAGGCAGCTCACCTCAGCGCTTCAGACTTTCTGCTCCTATTTCCTGGTATAACCTCAACATTTCTTTCCATTGAAAAGGAGAAAACAGCCCGTCTCAAAATGGTTTCACAGCCAGAGAAGTTCATGGAGTCACATAACTTAAAGCAGCAAACAGAGTTTAGGGAGCACTTGATTCCCGACTCACAACATAGACTGTTTCCTGAGATCCATTTCCTCCACAGGCCTCACAACAGCTTCAGATCTGCCTTTCATGCATTTAGCAGTTACAAGATGCACATAGTAGGATTTCTAGATAGGAGTTACAGGCAGAGTGACCTTGCACAAGTGCTCGACTGCTCTGGCTTTACTTTCTTCTCCTATAAAATGGGGACAATAATATCATGGATCCCATAAGGTCATTGTCTTAAATGAGAAAATACATATAAAACACTTAGTACCATGTCTGTCATAAAGTCAGAGCACTAGGAGTGAGATGGTCTTTTGTAGTAATAACCCCAGCAGAAGTGCAGTAGTAAGAGTAGTAATCTACTCTTCTAGCACAGGAGAGAAAATCTATGCCCCAGCTTTCCATTGATGGAGGTGGTCTTTGGCTCCCATGGAGTTCACTGAAGACACTGCAAGGATCCAAATGTAAGATGATGTACCAGTGGGCTTAAGCTGTTCAGTGCCCATACCTAGAGCCAGGGGAAGAGTGTTCATCCTACAAGACTTAGAAATGTGGGTCTCTGTCATGAAGGAAGAAGGAAAAGCAGTAGATATTACCCAATATAGGAGACAGTGTTCAGGCTTCACTGCCATATTGTTGGACCTGGCATAAATACACTTCCTGTATTTTCCCAAAAGGCCACTGAAGACAAGACAAATTTTGGACATTGTGGTGGTTTGAATCAGATGTCTCCCATAAACTTATGTTCTGAATGCTAGTTTCTAGCTGGTCTGGGAAGTGGAGCCTTGTTGGAGGAGGTGTGCTGTTGGGAGAAGACTAAGGATGTTACAGCCAGCTCACGCTTGCCAGAGCTTATCCCTTGCTACTATTTTCCACCTACTGTGGCAGAAGTGATGTCCAACCTCTGTTTATGCCATGTTTTCCCCTGCCATCATGAAGCTTCTCCTCAAGATTAGAAACCAAAATAAACCTTTTTAGTCCCTGTGGGTGGGCCCTTCCTAAGTCAGTGTTTCTCCTGGACACACCAGCCAGTCAAGTCCCTCCCTTATGAGGCTTATTCTAAGTGGATGTCTGACTTATTTAAATGGACCTGAACATGTGTATAAGCCCCTTCTCCTTCCCTTCTTCCAGAAGCTTCTGAGACTTCTACTCCCCATGTGAGAGAAGTTCTTCCCTGGTCTTTTTCTCAGCAGTGCTGAGAGGGGAGGAAATCCTCTTTTCTGCTTTTATGCCCCCCTGTTGTCACACTATCTATCCTTAATGAATTCTCATGACTTACCTTTAAAAAGACAGATGTTCTCATGCCCTTCTGAGTGCCTCTTTTTGTATCTGTGTGCTCTTAGCAAAGATGAGGCTGGTCTCTGGGCTGGAGAGATAGCTCAGCTGTTAAGGCACTTGCCTCCAGTGCCTAGGGCCCTGGGTTCAATTCCCCAGTACCCACATAAGCCAGACCCACAGGTGGTACTCCCTCTGTCTCTCTCTGTCTCTCTCT
>PVHP010032436.1:0-20303 GCA_004024765.1 Zapus hudsonius | reverse complement strand
ATACAGAGGCAGACACGATCCTTGGGCAAACTGACCTAGGTCAGTTCCAGGGCCAGACCTCAGGCAGATACCTGGGAACTCTACCAGTGCTGGGAGGGCAGAGGCCAGTTCAGATGGGTACCTGCCAGGAGGGCACAGGTGGTTTCAGTGAGACCCAGGGATCACGTGCCACTGCCAGGTGGGAAGACATCGGGCTCTATAGTTTGGGGTGCTGGGCTGTTTCTACCGCAGCATACCAATAGGGGACAGGGGCCTATGAGGTGGCTTTAAGACTAAACAGTCACATATAGAGAGATCCAGACCGGTAAAGGTCTGAGCCTGTCTGAGGACAGAACACCCCAACAGGAAAGACCTCAGTATAAGATCAAACCTGGTGATCTTCTAAAATTTTTTTGCTTTGTTTTGTTTTTCGAGGTAGGGTCTCACTCTAGCCCAGACTGACCTGGAATTCACTATGTAGTCTCAGGGTGGCCTCGAACTCATGGCAATCCTCCTACCTCTGCCTCCCGAGTGCTGGGATTAAAGGCGTGCGCCACCACGCCCAGCTCTGGTGATCTTCTAGACAAACATATTACATCCATTGAGATAAAAAAGTAGTAAAAAACCTCCACAAAAGGAGAGAGTAAAAGCGAGAGAGAGAGAGAGAGAGAGAGAGAGAGAGAGAATGGGCATGCCAGGGCCTCTTGATTGCAAGCATACCCCAGACACATGCCACTTCGTAGGTACTGGGGAATTGAACCCAGGCCAGCAGTCCTTGCAAGCAAGCTCCTTTAACCACCAATCAATGTCCCCAGCACTCGCATCATTTTTTGTGTCTGCCTTGTGTAATGGCTTAGGAATTGAACCTGGACTGGCATCTTCCCAGCACCATATATCTCACTCTTTACAGGGGATACATAGTATTCTTTTGTTTGAATGGGTCATGATTTATTTTACCAGGGCCATTACTAGTCATATAATTGTTCCCACTTATATAAAAATATTTATTTGTTTGTATTCAGAGGGAGGGGAGGGAATGGGTATGTCACGTCATGACCTCTTGTCACTGCAAATGAACTCCACATACATGAACCACTTTGTGTGTCTGGCTTTAAAGGGTATTGAATCTGGGGATGTCAGGCTTTGCTAGCAAGAGTCTCTTAACACTGAGCCAATCTTTCCAGTCCCCAGTTTATAGTAGTTTTACATTGCTATAACCAAATACCTGAGAAAAACAACTTCATAAAGGAAGGATTTATTTTGATTATGGTTGCATAGATTGCATTCCACAGCCATCTTATGCAATTGGTTTTCACCTGCAGTGAGACAGAACACCATGGCTGAGAGGTATAGTACAGAACAGTTTCTAATTTATGGAGGTCAGAAAGGAGAGAGAGACAGGAAGGAGCCAGTTAGCAGACCCATCAAAAACCTACCCATGGTGGTGACCACTGGGATAACGTAAGACACCGTAGTGCTGAGAAGAAATGAGTGGAGTGTTCAGCACTGGGACATCTCTATCACACTTCCCAAGGCTCAGGGTTTATTGCAGAAGAGTTGGTGGAAAGATTTTAAGAGCCAAAAGACAGGTAGAATGCTTATAGCACAAACTTCCAGACACAAAACGGCCTTGATATTCATGACTTTGAAGTGCCAGATACCTACCTATACATAATGGGAGGAAAAGATGATGACACAAACAAAACAGAGACTAATTGAAAGGGGAAGAGATATGAGTGAGGGTGGGGAGGGATTATAATGATTTATGGTCTATAATTATGGAAGCTATTAATAAAAAACAATACCCCAACAAGCCTTTTGATGCACACTTCTCATCACAGGACTTGGAAGGTGGAGACTGGAGGATCAGGCATTCAAGTTCAATTTTAGCTCCATAGCAAGTTTGAGGCTACATGAGACCCTGTATCAACAAACACAACAACATCAACAAAAAGGTTCCATGAAGCTATGATTTTGGAGTAGTGCTCCTCTGCTATGTTCCAGCACAGCAAACTGAAAACCAAAATGGGGTCTCTCAAGCTGGGGTCCCATGTTACTAAACCAAAACTAAGGTGTCATCTGACTTTCCAAGAAACCAAGAGGGAGAGGTAATAGCCAACTTTCCAAAACAGGACAATCCTCATAATAAATTTGCTTTAATTGTTCTCATGATAAAGTATTTTAATCCTTCCATATTTCTATTACTCTTGTAATAGGACATCTCTGGGATGATGACTCCAATACCAGTATGAGTGGAAAAGAAGTCCCCAGGAATAAATCTCTTTTTCACTCATAATGGTGTTAGAGTCATCATTCCAAAGACATTCCTGCTTCATCTTTGTAGGCCCCCAGCAAGATACTCCTTCTTCTCAGCCCTTATTGGTCAGGGAGGGACTGCCACTCCTGGGCCTCTCAGCCTGACAAAGGTCACTGGAACTGGGAAGTGTGAGTCCCTTCTGGGGTCCCCTTCTAGCAGGCCCCAAGCAGGGCTGTGAGGACTTGACTGGAGTCCCCAAGAGGAAGAAGACGAAGCCATCTGGACCAGGCAAACAAACAAATAAACAAACAAACAACTCTCCGAGGAATTAAGATTGGAACTAAACTGGAATCAAAACTAGAACTGGTCAGGCAGAGCTGGCATGTGGGCTGATGCCCACAGGAGATTACATCCGAAGCCTCCGTGAGGTTCTGAGGTGGCACTGGTCTCCAAAGAAAACAGATTGGTGTTAGTCTTGACATGATACCGAGGTGATGCTAGATATTGATTATAAGTAGGATAAAAATTTAAATTATCAATACATAACTTATAAATAAATGATGAGTAAATGTATGTAGCTCACAGCCCCTTAGGCTGCAGAATGAGCAATGTTTGCCAAAAAGTTTTTCTCTGCTCTGCTGCACCAACACAATGGGAAATTCCTTGTGAGGAGAAATCCTCCACCAAGCATTAGACTGCATAAGAAGATATTCTTCAGAAAAAGGATATTTAGGAAATTATGAGACTAAGATAACACCAGGAAAATTTAAAAACCCTCTGTCAATTAGAATGAGAAACTTTTAATATTAATTGGCTTCCAGAGCGAGCTCTGGATGATCCCCCCACCTAGCCAATATACCCCATACCCAATCCAGAGAAGCACAAATCTGGAGACATTGTTCCTGGTCCTGTGATAGATGATTTTGGCAACCACCTCATTCTCTGCAGTCAGCCAGAAAATTAACTATAAAGGAAGGAATTAAATAGAAACGACCTGTTGGGCTATTATGTAATGTCTTTCCTTAAAATTCTAAACTGGAGTTTCCTCACCACACCCCACAACCATCTGCCTAAAGAGGAGGGAGGAGACAGGCTACAATACAGTCCTTACTAGATGGGGGAAATCAACGGATGGTGGCCTATTGGACACCAAGGGCGGATCTCAGGTAGACACTAGAGGATGAAAAGGGCTAAATTGCACTCTTATTGCAACCTCTCCAGAGTTCCAGCTGCTGCTGTGTTTGCTGCTTTGTCCTCTCTATACCTCCCTCTCCAGGTGGTGGATCCAGGGCCCCAGCTGTTCCCTGGTCCAGAGCCCACCCCTGGGGATATCCCTGCTTTGGCTTCCCTGCCTTACAAAACCAGGGAGGCTTCAGGCATGGGGAATTTCAGTATCCTGGCCCCAGTATGAGATTGAGTAATTCTATGAAATTGCTACAGATAGGGACTTCTTATAAGAAATTTATTGTAACTGTTTTAAAGTTTACTTCTCCATGGTTCTATGGAACTGCTAACAGAAAACAGCCTAAAAATTTATGCTTAGATTCAAAAGCACTTGATACTGAGTTTGTTAGAAAAGTTCTAATAATGTTCTAACCTGCTTTCATACTTTTAAAATGTATTTCAGAAGACTTAAAGGGCAAGAGATTCCAAAATCAGCAAATAATAAAGTCTATATGTATATTCTAGGTAAATATAAATCAAGTGTGATCTACTCTTTTACAAAACGTTATTTACAAAAGCTTCTTAAAGATATAGAAAAAGAACTTAAATGGTTATGTTAAAAGTCTTATGGTAAAAGGTATTCTGAGACATTGTCTCTCCCATAAAAGTTGACTGATATATTCATAACCCCACTGAGGGGGGCCCTCAATGGAATGGAGATAAAAATATATAAGATAACATAAGGAAATGGGAGCAATATATAATTTGTTTATATAAAAATGACTTTTAATAAAAGTTTTTACTGGTAGTTATAAGGTATACTGGTTAAATATCAACTGGAAGGAAAATTTTAAATGTTAGATGTTATATAGATTTTAGGTAAAAAATATGTAGAAAAATAGAAATAAATGTAAGCAAAATGTTTAACTATTGGACTTTCCTAGGGCTTATATTAGCCTAACAAAGGATGATACTAGCTAGTTACAAGATGTCAAAATATTCACATTAAAATTTTATGTCACTTTGCCTTAACATATCAAGGTTAAAACTTCAACTCACTGATTTTAGTCTGTTCATGATAACAATCATAAAACACTGACTTTAAAATGATCAATCAAGTTAACTACGTTCTTATGTCTGTTGATCTTTTAGTTAGTGGAAAACTAAAAAACTAAACTCTAAGATTAAAGTTTGCTCATTAGTGTTTTCTGTTCTATTATATAGGTAAAACATTGTAACTTTGAGATGGTTCCTGTTCCTATCGTGTTCATGCTGGTTCTACTGGGTGATTATTTCTAAAGTTATCATCTAAATCTTATAAAAGTAATTGAGTCTTGTAACTTTGTTTTTAGGAAAACTGAGAAAACTCCCCATGCCATAAAAAAACCCATTATGTACAAATAATGTATGTTAAGATAGTTTGTATAAGTTTCATACATTTTATAGTAATAAATATTATTTCGTATTAAATTATAAAAATGGTTTGATGGCTAAATGTGTTTACTTACAAAATTACTTTATGCCTGTCAAAATTTCTATAATAAATGTTAAAATCAGGCTGGTTTAGTTCAACAATGACTAGGCTTTGCTCTATTCTTAAACTGTCTGTAATCAGTCAAGGTTTAACTTACGAAATTGTCTCATTTCTTATATCTTAAATTCATTACTTAAAATGATCTTAAAGTCTGCTGTTCTGTTTCCAGCTTTTCAAGCTAATTGGTACCTACACAAGTATAATGACTAGCCAATATTTTAAAAGACAGGTGCCACGATTTTATACCGTCTTATCTTTCCTAATATATGATTTCTGAATCAATCAATTGATTTAAAATTGTTGATAAAATATTGTTTCCAGAACTGCTAGCATGTTCTGCCTGTACCTGTAACTGACAGATACTTAAAATGTGTGTATTTTCTATGTTCTAGATATGGCTTACACTGTTATCTGATAATTATGCCTTATATTGTTACTTGACAACTCAACTTAAATGTGTATTTTTATGTCATTCTCTAATCAGATCTGTTTTGCTAACCAGATATGTTCTAAACTTCTTTAACTAGACCTGTTTTGCTAATCAGATGTGTGCAGTCTCTCTGAGTGGTTAATAGCCATATGTAAAAGCCAAAGTCAATTGGAAACATCAGAGTTATAAGGATAACAAATATTTTGATTCCTGCTCTCAGGGCAAAAGGTCACAGGAGATGATGGGACAATTCTAGCTTCTAGCCTCTGGTTTTTAGCCTGTCTTCTTGATCAAGAAAGACATGGAGACCTGGAGATGGACTCCAAATCAGTTTGTCTACAAGAGAAGAGTCACAGCAGAGGAAAATCAGTCTTCCAAAAGAGGGAAAGCCACATGATCAGCAGACCTTGACTTATCCTGACAGATAACATAGAGCTCTTCACAGATCCCTAAGCATCTCTCCTAGTGAGCCATGACTGACTTCTAAAAATATAATACATTGTTAATTTTGGCTACCCACATGGTCTTAAACACCCAATAAGAGAAGGTAACCACAAAATATTTTCATAGGCTCCTTTGTGTGATGCTGACTTACAGTACTAAGCTCTTAAATTAACTCATACCTTCATCTGTCTCTGTCTGGCCCTGATTAGTCAGCCACTGTCTGCCTTTGAATCAAAAATCCACAATCGCCCTCATTGGTTATATTTACCTGATAGTTATTGATTTGTGTTGGTCTAATGTCTCCTTTCTAAAATTAGACCAAATAAAATTTACATTATAAGATGGATGTGTGTATATGAGGGCCAAAGACAAAATGTAATAATTTAAATGTGTGGCCCCATAAAATCAGATTTAAATCTCAAGCTTCCAATTATTAAAGCCCTACCAAAAAGGAAAAACAAGAGATAGATCTTAAAGGAAGTATCTGGGCTATCTTTAGGACAAATCTGGAGCCCAGTCTAAGATGTAAAAGGGGACTACATCCTCAGCCAGTTTTAACAGTTAGCACTTCACCAGGGACTTAAAGGGTCCTCTCAAAGTCAAGCTCTGAAGGACACCTCCCTTAACAAGGAGACTATGGCCTTGCTCTAGCCACTCTGGAAGCTGACTAGTCTACACACTGTGGAAGCCTGAGGAATTCAATGTGGATGCCAGGAAAAAAAAAGGACATAAGGGATTGTGTAGGTAAAAGAGGAGGGAATATAATAGAAAAGACTTAATGTTAAATATTGATTCATTGTAAATACAGACTACTTGGGAACTGAATTGAGGCAGGATAGAATTATTGTTAAATGTTAAAATGCATCCAGCCTCTTCTGTGGCCCATGGACTGGAAAGTCCCAGCAGCAGCTGGAGACTGCTCAGGACCTAAGCATGGCTAAAAGGAGGAAAGGAAAATAGATGATATTAGTAATGTGACTACACAATAGCTAGGTATTCAACGCTTGGAAAAGGTTTTTAACATTGTTTCTTCCCACTGCTCAGCCCCCCTTGCACTCTGTCCTCTGTCTTAAAAGTAAGTTAGAAGTAAATGATTGTTTTGGCTCTTTTTTTTCCTTCTGGTTTTAGTCCTCTCCTGCTCAGCTCATGACAACATTATGGAACAATGTGTTGCCTGATTATAGAATTGAAAAATAAAGCCAATTATGATTTTTAAACTAACCATTATATTTTTTCCTTTGACCAAACAAATAACTTTATAGACCAACATGTCTCATAATCAAATCCTTAACATATTAGCAAAATGAATCCAGCAAAGATAAGTTGGATAAATGGAGGAATGCAAGATCTGTTCAATATTTGGAAATCAATCAACATAATCTGTTCCAAAAATTTTATGTTTGTCATAATGCATATGGAAATAGTATTTGCCAAAATATAATACCTATTCTCAGCAAACTAAGAATTTTGAGGAATTTGTCATTCTTGATAAAAAACATCTATAAAATATCTCAGCTAACTATCAGACTTAAGAAATGGAAGACTTGGGTTGGGAAGATGGTTCACTGGTTAAAGGCACTTGTCTGAAAACCCTGTCAGCCTGTGTTTAAGTCCATTAATTGCATCAAAACCAGATGCAAGGGCTGGTTCAAGCATTTGGCATTTGTTTACATCAGCAAGAGACCATGGTACATTGCCCATACTCCCCCAACATGTGAATGTACAAATGAATAAGATTTCAAAAAACTGAAGACTCTGCTTGGCTAGGCATGGTGACACATAGTTTTCACCCCAGTACTCAGGAGGCTGAGTTAGGAAGATCACTGTGAGTTAGAAGCCAGTCTGGGCCACAGAGGGACAAACAATACATACATTAAATATGGAAGACTAGACTGTTGTTAACTGCACAATATTGGGTCCATCAAACATTTTGTCATGAATGGCAAAGGAGGATGTGAAGCCCCTATGTTTTCCTGAGGAATTATTAGCAGTTCCTGGTTGCTAGGTGGACAGGAAACATTTTCTCCATTGGTGTAGCTACTGGTAAGTTTCACAGGCTCTGGTAAATAATCCCCCATGCAAACTCATGCAGGCATCCCTAACTAAACTCAGTCAGTTACACAAATACATAAGACTAAAATGAGACATTAAAGTAGAATAAGATACCAGTTAGGAAAAAAGACGGATTCAGTAGAGGAGGAGTATGGGAAAGGGGATGAGAAAAGGTAGTAGGAGAGGATTATGATCAAAGCACATTATACCCATGCATAAAAAATTGTCGATTAAAATATTAAGGCTGGAGAGATTGCTCAGCGGTTAAAGGTACTTGCTTGCAAATCCTGCTGGCATGGGCTCAATTCCCCAGTAACCACATAAAGGCAGATGCACAAAATGGCACATACTTCTAGAGGTTATTTGTAATGGCAAGAGATCCTGACATGCCCATTCTTTCTCTCTGTCTCTTCTCCAAAAAAAATTTGAAACTTAAAATTAGGTATAGGAAGACTAAATGCTATTCTCTTAAATTCAAGAAAATGATGGTAGTTCTCACTACTCAACATGGCTCACCAGCTCAACATTCTTACCAGTTCAACATTGTACTGGAGATCTTAGGCAATACAATAATTAATAAAGTCAAAAATAATGCAAAATAAGTTAAATCATTAATAGTTGTATACCACATAATTATCTATGTAGGAAAACTTCAAGTCTATGGAAAGCTACTGATAAGTGATTTTAGCTGTTTTGGGATATGAGATGGATAGATAAAAATGATAGAGGTAATAACAACTGAAAATAAGTAAAATTGATCTGTATTAATTTCTTAGGGCTGCTGTAACATAATACAATAAAATGAGGGCTTTATCCCTCATTTCTATTTATTCATTTATCTGACAGAGAGAAAGAGATTGAGAAGATAGGCAGGCCAGTGCCTCTTGCCTCTGCAAACAAACTTCAGATGCTTGCACCACATTGTGCATCTGGCTTTTTTTTTTTTTTATGTGGGTACTAGGGAATCAAACCTGGGTCATCAGGCTTAGAATTAGTCATCAGGCTTGGGAATAGGGAATCAAACCCAGGTCAGCAAGTGTCTTTAACCTGAGCCATCTTTATAGTCCCCCAGCACATTTTCCTCACATTCCTGTAGACTAGAAGTCTGAAGTCAAGGTGTTGGTAAGGGAAGAATCCTTTCTTGCCTTGCCCACCTTCTTCAGCCTTTGGTTTGTGATGATTGGCTCCATTCCCTGCCTCTGTCTGCTAAGAGCATGTCTCCCTGTGTATCTGCATATACAAATGGTTCCCTCATTGTCTTCCTCTAACAAGGACATCAGTCACATTGGAATAAGGGTTTCCCCTGTTTCAGTATGATGTCTGTGTCATGGTTTGATCCAGGTGTCCCCCACAAGCAAATGTGTTCTGAATGATCCTCAGCTGATGGCAGTTTGGGTTTTACAACCTCGCTGGAGCTGTGTTGTTAGGGGTGGGCTTATGGTTGTTATAAGCCAGCTTCCCCTTGCCAGTGTTTGGCACACCTTCCTGCCGCTGTTTGTAGTGCTGTGGCAGAGGTGATGTCCACCCTCTGCTCATGCCATAGTTTTCTGTGCCAGGATGGAGTCTCCCCTCTAGTCCATAAGCCAAATAAACTCATTCCTTCACAAGCAGCTTTTGTTTGGGTTCTTTTTGTTGCAGCAATGAGAGAAAGGTTGACTACAACAGTCTGTTCATCACTTTTCCATCACTGTGACAAGCTGTCTGAAGAAAGCAATCTTTTAGAATGAAGGATTTATGGAATTGAATGTAGGTCAGCAGGGTTCATGAACAATTAAAAAAAAGACTCATGGTTTCAGAGGGCTTGGTCTATGGTTGACTGACTCCATTACTCTGGGCCTGTGCTGAGGCAGACCATTCTGGCAGCAGGGAGGCATGACGTAGCAAGGCTGCTTACCTTGTAGTAGTCAGGAAGCAGAAAGGGAAAGAGACAGAAAATGACTAGAGACAAGGTACACCCTTCAAAGGCATGCCTCCAATGACCTACTTCAACTAAGCGACACATTTTAGTAGCCTGCCTAGAAATTCATCAAAGTATTAATTCTTATGACCCAATCACTTTTTTTGTTGTTGTTTTTTGAGGTAGGGTCTTGCTTTAGTCCAGGCTGTCCTGGAATTCACTCTGGAGTCTCAGGGTGGCCTTGAACTCACTGCAATCCTCCTACCTCTGCCTCCCGAGTGCTGGGATTAAAGGCGTGCACCACCACGCCCAGAGACCCAATCACTTTTGAGCACTTTGTGGGACCAAGCCTGCAACATGTGAGTTTTGGTGGGACATTTCATATCTAAACAGTGGCAGCCTCATTTAAATGTAGCTAAATGCATCTGTGACAATTCTGTTCCAAATAACTTCACGTTCAGTGGTACCGGGCACCAGGACTTCAGCATAGATTTTTACAGAACATAATTCAGCCCAACACTGGTGCTCTTTACAGTATCATAAAAACAAAATCCTTTGAACTAAATCTAACCATGTACATGCAAAATTTGTATGTTTAATTTATTAAATCTTTATTAAAGGCATTATGACCTAAGATGAAGAGATATTTATTGTTTACTGATTGAAAGACTGAGTGTTATTAAGATATAAATTCTCACCAGGCATGGTGACCCATTCCTTTAATCTCAGCCCCCAGGAGGACTACCGAAAGTTGAAGGTCAGACTGGTCTATGAGTGAGTCCCAGGTCAGTCTGGGCTACAACATAAAAAAGAAAAAAGAAAAAGAAAAAAAAATAAGTAAAAAGAAATCCTTAAGACTTTTTGAAAAATATTTTATTCATGAGAGAGAGAAAGAGGCAGAAAGAGAATGGGTGTGCCAGGGTCTCTAGCCATTACAAACAAACTCCAGATGCATGTACCACTTTGTGCATCTGGCTTTACGTGGGTACTGGGGAATTGAACCAGGGTCCTTAGGCTTTTCAGGCAAGCACCCTAATCGCTGTGTCATCTCTCCAGCCCAAGACTTGTTTTCTTATTTATTTATTTATTTTTGTTTTTGTTTTTTCTCTCTAGCCCAGGCTGACCTGGAACTCACTTTGTAGCTCCAGGCTGGCCTCAAACTCACAGTGATCCTCCTGCCTCTGCCTCCCGAGTGCTGGGACTAATGGCAAGTACCACCGTGCCTGGCACAAGCTGGCGCTAAAGTGCATATGAAAGAGCCAAGGTGTTAGAATACCAACAATTTAGTAAAAGGACTCATGCTATTTAATTTTAAATTTTACCTTAAACTTGATATAATGAAGTCTGAGAGAGTATTTTATTTTAGTTTTTAATTTTTAGATATTTATGAGAGAGAGAGAAAGAGAGAGAGAGAGAAAGAGAGAGAGAGAGAGAATGAGTACATCTGGGCTTCCTGCCACTGCGAATGAACTCCAGATGCATGCACCACTTTGTGCCTCTGGCTTTATGTGGGTACTGAGGAATAGAACCTGGGCTGTCAGGCTTTGAAGGCAAGTGTCTTTAACCACTGAGCAATCTCTCTAGGCCAAGGATTTTTGTTGTTGTTGATTTTTTTTTTTTGAGGTAGGTTCCTGCTCTAGTCCAGGTTGATGTTGAATTCACTATGTAGTCTCTGACTGGCCTCGAACTCACTGCAATCCTCCTACCTCTGCCCTCCTACCTCTGCCTTCCAAGTGCAGGGATTAAAGGCATGTACCACCATGCCTGGCCTAAGGATTTTTTAAAAACTATTTTTATTTATTTTTAAAGAGAGAGAGAGAGAGAGAGAGAGAGAGAGAGAGAGAGAGAGAGAGAGAGAGAGAGAGAGAATATGGGCATGCTAGGGCCTTTAGCCACTACAAACTCCAGATGCATGTGCCACTTAGTGCATCTGGCTTTAAGTGGATACTGGGGAATTGAACCTGAGCACTTTGCAAGCGAGTGCCTTAACTGTTGAGCCATCTCTCCAGCCCCAAGAATATTTTAAAAAATAAGGGAGTCTATTCATTGTTTATCCTTAACACAAAGAGACTTGTATACAGCAATATCAGCCATCACCTAACCAGACCAACTTCTCACTAGAACTGCGTCAGGGTAATGCCTGATTTGCATTGCTTTTACGCAAATGTTTTATTTCTTCGATGTCCAATCAATATAAAAGCCTTATCAATGGTAAAGTGACTTTACAATGTTTGTTAAGCTTCATTTTCACTGGTTTTTAGTTTTTGTTTTTTAAATTATTTATTTGCAAGGAGAGAGAGAGAGAGAGAGAGAGAGAGAGAGAGAGAGAGAGAGAGAGAGAGAGAGAGAGAGAGAGAGGCAGACAGAGAGAATGGGTGTGCCAGGGTCTATGGCCACTGCAAACAAACTCCAGATGCATGCTCCACTTTGTGCATCTGACTTTATGTGGGTTCTGGGGAATTGAACCTGGATTATTAGGCTCTTCAGGCAGGTGCCTTAACAGCTGAGCCATCTCTCTAGCCCCCCCCCCCTTTTTGAGGCAGAGTCCCACTCTAGCCCAGGCTGACCTGGAACATACTCTGTAACTCCAGGCTGGCATTGAACTCATCATGATCCTCCTACTGATACAGGAATTTAGGGGTTCCTCTGTCAATGTACCAATATATGACAACCTACCGATAATGTATGGTGTTCTTGGACTCTTGTCTTATGAATTTGAGGAATGAAATCCACAGACTAGCAGATAAGGTTCAGAGAGATTTTATTAAAGCTTAGAATTTTAGGAGAGAGAAGAGAAGGGGAGTGTAAACCCAGAACTAAGAGAAGAAAACAAGGCAGAGCTCTTGCCCAGATAGGCAAGAAGGGGCTTTGAGAAGATAACCTGGTGTGATAGTTTGAAAGAATGTCCCCAATAGATTCAAGAGTTTATCAGTTTTTCTCCAGCTTCTTGGCTAGAGGATGTGTCTGTCACCTAGGCTGGCCTCCTAGGGTCCAGCCCTAAAATATTTCTAAGGTGGGTGTGAAATTCCCACTATGCAAAGAGCAGTCCCAAATTCAAGCCTGGAGTTCCTGTTTTTAGTAGTTGTAGTATGCTGGCTGGAGGTGCTGGATGGGTTTCTGTCTCTCTGCTTGGATCTGTGAAAGGGTGCCAGCCTCTTTCACCATTCTGAAACTTCCCCTGGATCTGTTATTTCAATAAATTCTTTCCTCCCAAAACTGTGCCTGGTCTGGAGATTCATCCCAGCGGTGTGTGGCTGACTACAACACCCGGTGACTCAGGTTTTGGGGTTTTGATGGGAAGTGACAAAGTCTCTATGTGAGGAAGTCCAGGTTTACAGGTTTCTCTGTGACAAAAACCAGACTTCACAAGTCTCTGTAAAATGGGACAATGTTTCCAGAAATCTTAGGTAGGGATCAGGGTTTCTGTCCTCTAGGAAGAGTGTAAAAATCTTTCCTGTAGGGTTTAACTTTCCAGGGAAGAAAGAGATAATAATAATAATAATAATAATAATAATAATAATAATAATAATATCCAGGTTCTCCATGTAGGTGAAATGACATTTCCAGCATTTAGTCAAGGATAAAAGCTGCTTGCTTTGGGGTTCTATTACCCTAACTACCTAGCTAATTTCTGTCTCCTATCACTACCTCAGCCTCCTGAGGACCGAGATTAAAGGTGTGTGTCAGCATGCCCTGCTCTTACTGCTTTTATTTTAATCAAAATTTCAGTTGAGTAAAAACCACAGTAGTCACTAAAAAAATGTACATGCAGAACATATAAAGAGTGTTTCTTACTAAATGATAAGAATATAATTCAACTGAAAAGTGAACAAGAGCTGGGTAAGGCCTTACACACATGTAAACCCAGTGTTGGGATGGGGTGCAGAAGAAGAGAATCAAAAGTCTAAGGAAGGGCTGGAGAGATGGCTCAGCTGCTAAGGTGCTTGCCTGCGAATCCTAACCATGGGAGTTCGATTCTCTCATACCCACATAAAGTCAGATGCACAGTGGCACATGCATCTGGAGTTTGTTTGCAGTGGCTGGAGGCCCTGGTGTATATCTTCTCTCTCTCTCTCTCTCTCTCTCTCTCTCTCTCTCTCTCTCTCTCTCTCTCTCTCTCTCTCTTTCTCTCTCTTTCTCTCTCTCCCTATTACTCTATCTTCTATCTCTCTCTGCTTGCAAATAAATAAATTAAATTCTTTTTTTAAATTTTGAGAACCGGGTGTGGTGGTGCACTCCTTTAATCCCAGCACTCAGGAGGCAGAGGTAGGAGGATTGCTATGAGTTCAAGGCCACTCTGAGACTACATAGTGAATTCCTGGTTAGCCTGGGTTAGAGTGAGACCCTACCTCAAAAAACAAACAAACAAAAAGTTTGAGGGATAGGCTACCTAGCAAGACCTGATCTCA
The DNA here is from genome assembly GCA_004024765.1 of Zapus hudsonius. Classification (NCBI taxonomy): domain Eukaryota; kingdom Metazoa; phylum Chordata; class Mammalia; order Rodentia; family Dipodidae; genus Zapus; species Zapus hudsonius. The sequence goes on along the minus strand of PVHP010032436.1, from coordinate 6,137 downwards.
TAAAAATAAAGGGAAAAAAATTAGAGTTTTCATTACTCAACTGGTCACCTATGTGTTACTTCAATACCGTTCTTCACTCAGGCTGCTGATTATGCAAAGAAAGGTTTATTTTGGCTTTTGGTTCCAGAGATTCAAGTCCAAGATCAGGCAGCCCCATTGGAGCAGGCAGAGAGGAGGGTAGCAGGGAGGAGGGTAGCACATCATGACAGGATTTAGTGTTTATTTCACAAAACCTTGAAGAAAAGAAAGAGACCAGGGTCCCACCAGGTCCCATGCCTCTTTCAAAGGCATGCCCTGATGTCCCAAGGACCCTCGCAGAAGGCCTCCTCCCCTCTTAAAAGTCCACAGAACCTGCTAGAAGACCACACCTTTAGACATGAACTTTTTGGGGGGACACTCATTCACATGATAGCAAAAAACAATGATAACTCCTATATATTGCTCTCTCCTAGGTACTATTTAGAAGGAAATGAAATGACGCTTATACATAAAACTTTATGTGAACATACACAATCTCTTTATTCATAATCACTAAAAACTCAAATAATTTGGGTTTGATAGGGAGAAGTCTCCAAGACTTGTGAACTCCAATTTGGGGTTCTTATCCTATTTTACATAAAGAATTTATAAAATGGACTTGAAAAGGATAAATTAAGAGTTGAGTTTACTTATGGAGAAATCATAATTTGTCAGGCTTATTTAGGGAAAGCTGGTATCTAGGAAAGGCTAGAGCAGCTTCACACGCATGTGGAAGACAGGCTCTAGAAGGCCATGCAAAAAGATTTAGAAGAAACACACACTTGTGTGGGAGGCAAAGCATAAAACAATCTGCCCTCCCTCCACATGGAAGAAAGTAAAGAGATGAAGTGGTGATGACTTCAGGAAGAATAGCAGAGGGAAAGGACCAAAGCAGAGGCCAGGAAATTCAGAGGAGAAATGAGCGATTACACCCTTGATAGACTGACTGGGTTTACAGAAGTTACATGCAGCAGGCCTGGAATTTAGAAGAAATATCCATGTGATAGACCCAGAGTTTTGAGGAGGTACACACGTGTTAGACTCAGAGATCAAAGATGAATCATACATTTAATCAAAGTGAGAGGTTACCCCAGATGGAGGGCAAACAGGGAAATGTCCAAGCTGAGGGAACTCTCTCTCCATCTTAGCAAAGCTGAGGAGATCACAGGATAGAGAGAGGGCAGAGGTCAGCAGAGACAATTAAAAATGGATTTTTGAGCAGGGTATGGTGGTGCACTCCTTTTTTTTTCTTAATTATTTCCTTGTGTCTCGAGCTCCTAGGGTTGGATTTTTCCATCTGTTCTAATGACCTTAGATATGAGGATAGTTGGTTGATTTGAGACATCTCTGTCTTCGTTATAAAGGCATTTAGTGCAATGAATTTCCCCCTTAGAACTGCCTTCATTGTGTCCCACAAGTTCTGAAAGGTTGTGTCCTCATTATCATTTGTTTCTAGGAAGTTCTGGATTTCCTGTCTGATTTCTTGTTTGACCCATTCATTGTTCAGGATCGAGTTGTTCAGTTGCTAGTATCTTTTGAAATTTTTGGATCCTCTCCCATTGTTAATTTCTAGCTTTAATGCGTTGTGGTCTGATATGATGCAGGGGATTACATTGATCTTTCTGAATTTGCTGAGGGATGATTTATGGCCCAGTATATGGTCAATTTTGGAAAAAGTTCCATGAGCTGCTGAGAAGAATGCGTAATCTGTGTCCCTGGGGTGGAATGTTCTGTAGAAGTCTGTTATCCCTAGTTTGTCTATGGTGCCATTTAGCAGCTTGATTTCCCTGCTTGTCTGTTGTTTGTACGATCTGTCTAGGGATGACAGTGGAGTGTTAAAGTCTCCTACTATGATGGTGTTGGCATCTATATCTGTTTTGCTTTGGAATAATTTATGCCTAATGAACTGAGGGGCCCTTGCATTTGGTGCATACATATTTAGTATAGTGATGTCTTCTTGCTGTATCGTTCCCTTGACGAGTAGGAAGTGGCCATCATCGTCCTATTTTATTGCTGTTGGTTTAAAGTCTATTTTGTCAGATATTAGAGTAGCCACACCTGCTTTTTTATTCTTCCCACATGCCTGGAAAATTGTTTTCCACCCTTTTACTCTCAGTAGGTTACTGTCTTTAGTGATAAGGTGTGTTTCTTTTCTTTTTTTTAAAAAAATATTTTATTTATTCATTTTTAAGCAGAGAAATACACAGAGAGAAATACAGAGAGGGGAAGAGCACCAGGCCCACCACCTTGTGGGTCTGGCTTATGTGGGTCCTGGGGAATTGAACCCGGGTCCTTAGGCACCGGAGGCAAGTGCCTTAACTGCTGAGCCATCTCTCCAGCCCGAGGTGTGTTTCTTGAAGGCAACAGATGGAAGGGTCCATTTTCCTGATCCAACCTGCTATCCTGTGTCTTTTTATAGGAGAGTTGAGTCCATTTACATTCAATGTTATAACTGTGAGATTTGCCATGTTGTAGAGAATATGGAGGTTGGTATCTGAACTGTTGCTGCTGTCTCTTTTGTGTTACCTTGCTTGTTCTCTGTTCCTTTCTTGGGATCGGATGTTTGTTTTGTCTGCCTGGGATATTTCATTAAGTATCTTTTGAAGATTTGGCTTTGTGCTCAAGTATTTGTAAAGCTGATTAGTCTCGTGGAATACTTTAATTCCTCCATCAATTATGAAGGATAACTTTGCTGGGTAGAGTAGTCTAGGTTGGAATCCGTTCATCTTTAGGCCTTGTATGGCTTTGCTCCAAGCTCTCCTGGCTTTTAAAGTTTCTATGGAGAAGTCTGACATGATTCTGATGGGTTTTCCTTTATACGTGAGTTTCCTTTCTCTCGTTGCTCTAAGGACTCTCTCTTTTTCCTCAATGTTTGGCATTGTAACTAAGATATGTCTTGGGGTGTTCCTCCTTTTGTCAAATTTGTTTGGAGTCCTCCGTATCTCTCTTAGCTGTACAGGATTATCTCTTGCCAAGTATGGGAAGTTTTCTTGGATGATTCTGTTGAAAATATTTTCTATGCCCCTTGTTTGGTTTTCTTCTCCTTCCGGGATCCCCATGATCCTGAGATTAGGTCTTTTTATGGTATCCCACATTTCCCTTGAGTCTTGTTCACTTTCTCTTTTGAATTTTGTCAAGGTTCTGATTTCTCTTGAATTCTCCTCTGTTCTGTCTTCCATATCTGAGGTTCTGTTTTCCCAGTGATTAATCCTGTTGGTAAGAGATTCTAGGGATGTTCTTATTATTTCAATATGGTTTTTGTTTTCTGCAACTTCTTTTTGGGTTGCTTCTATCATCCTGCTAAGATGTGATTCATTTCCATGTTTGATTTCATTATTTCTTCCTGACAGTCATTCTTATATTTGTAGATGTCTTCAGTTAATTTGGAAAGCTGGTTTTTGATACCTTCAGTTTGCTGGCTTGCCTTTAGTTCTGATATGTCTCTCCTGACATCCATTTGGTTCTCCTCCATTATATTAAGCCTGGTGGCAAAGCTAATAAGCTGACTTTGTACCCTTTCAATATGTTGGTCCATCTTTTCTTACATGACTAACATTAAGTTCTCCTTAGGATCTGTGCCAGTATGATCGGGGTTTAGTGTCGTGTCATCCTGGGCCTGCTTCCACTCTCTCTTTAGTGTTATTGTTGGTGTCATTTGGTGTGGTTTCCTCAGTTGGTGTAATATTCTTGCGTTGAGGTCTGCCCATTTTGATTCCACTTGAGATGGTTAGTGGGATGCCTTTGAGATATCTGAGCCCTGGAAAGGTGCAGCGGTGGGACAGCAGCTGGTCTGGGTGGAAATGGTAGCCGTCTCAGAGCGGGAAAGCAGCTGGTTCCAGGGGCGGGAGAGCAGCCGGGTTGAGGTGGGATAGCAGCCGGACCCAGGCAGAAAAAGCAACCGGTCCTGGATGGGAAAGCAGCTGGAACTCGGGGTAGGAAAGCAGCCCAGTCCTGGGCTGAAGAGGAGCCGGTTCCCGGGTGTGAAAGCAGCTGGACCCAGGACAGCAAAGCAGCCCGACCCAGGCAGAAAAGGCAGCCAGGTCCCTGGGCGGGAAAACAGCCGGGTCTGATGGGAAGGTGGGTGGCTCGGCCCCGGGGTGCCAGGAAGCAGGCCAGCTAGGGCCCTGGGGCGGTGGGTACACGGGCGGTTCAGACCCCGGGGTGGCAGGGAGTTGGCAGGCTAGGGCCCCAGGGTGGCGGGAAGCTGGCTGGCTAGGGCTCCGCTGTGGTGGGAACATGGGCGGCTCGGGCCGCTGGGTGCCAGGAAGCCTGCAGGCTAGGGCCCTGGGGTGGCAGGCACGAGGGTGGCTCAGCCCCTGGGTGCCGGGTAGCTGGCTAGGGCTCCGCCGGCATGAACGCGGGCGGCTTGGCCTCTGGGTGCCAGGAGCCTGCTGGCTAGGGCTCCGCTGGTAGCTTGGCCTCTGGGTGCTGGGAGCCAGCTGGTAGGGCATGGTGGTGGGAACAGGGGCGGCTCAGGTTCAGGGGCTGGCTAGCGCTCCGCGCTGGCGGGAACATGGGCCGCTCAGGCTCGGGAGTGTGGGGGGAGGTGGGCGGTTCAGACCACAGGAGCAGTTCCTGCCGGCTGGGCTGTTGTACTCACTGTCTCCGGTGTGTCCTTATGACTGATGCAGGTTCCAATCAGAATAATCTGTTGTTGGAAAGTGTCGGAAGTCAAGGTCCTGGCTATTGCTTGCGTCCACGGCCTGGATCACAGCTAAAAACCCTAACCTCTGTTCCCCTAGGGACACCGGGTGGCTTTTAGTTCACCATCATGAACCGGAACTCGGTGCACTCCTTTAATCCCAGCACTTGAGAGGCAGAGGTAGGAGGATCACTGTGAGTTCAAGGCCAGACTGAGACTACATAGTGAATTCCAGGTCAGCCTGGGCTAGCGTGAGACCTCATCTCAAGCAAACAAAGAAACAAAACAAAAAAAAGATCAAAGTTTCTCCACTCCTGTAGAATGACCCTGGGCTGTATGAGATTTTGTCTCACAAACAAAAATCATGGGCTAGAGAAATGGATTAGAAGTTAAAGGTATTTGTTACAAAGCTAGACAGACAGGGTTCAATTCTCCAGAACACACCGAAAGCCAGATGCGAAAAGTGATGCATGTGTCTGGAATTCATCTGCAGTGTCAGGAGGCCCCGGTATGCCCATACTTGCTCTCTCACTCATTCTCTCTCAAATAAATAAAAATATTTTTAAAAAATTTCCAGGCACAGTGGAGTGTGCCTTTAATCCCAGCAGCACTCAGGAGGCAGAGGCAGGAGAATTGATGTTAATTTGAGGCCAGCTTGTACTACAGATGAACTTTAGGTCAGCCTGGGCTAAAGTGAAACCCCACCTTGAATAAAACAAAACAGAACAAAACAAAAACCCTCCGAAAATCAAAACACACATCCATAGAACTACAGAGAATTCATTTTCTTTATGTTCAACATACTTTAGCCAGACAATAGTTGTAGTTGGGAGAGAGAGAGAGTAAGTGTGCTCCCAGGCCTCTTACCACAGCGAACGAACTTCAGATGCATGTGCCACTCTGTGGGTCCTGAGGCATCTAACACAGACTGACAGGCTTTGCAAGCAAATGTCTTTAATCACTGAGCCATTTCCCCAGCCCTATGTTAATCATCTTTTAATAAACCTGACTTTAATTTTTCTCCTTCCTCCAATCTTCCTTTCTTCCCTCCTTTTTTTCCTTCCCTGATTTTGTTTTTCTTTTTGGCACTAGTAAGGCAAGCCATCTTACCATGGAGCCACATTCAGATTTCTTCCAACTTTCAGTAGCTTTCTGCTCATTATGTCTGGGTCCGTGGGTTACTTAGGGAGTTGCAGCACTCATCAACTCCCCGTTCACCCACCGGAGCTGGGTGAGCAGAGGCTTGGAATAGCCATGAACCGAACGAGAGATGAGACTCTCGGGAGAACGCGGCAGTGGGCAGATCTCAAAACTTTATTTTCACATCCAACCTTATATCCAATCTAGGGATGCGCTGCACCGCCCTATCTCCTACACAAAGGGGGCTCAGCAAACAGGAACACAGCCACGAAAACTCAGGCAGCAGGAGCAAAACCCATTAGCACTTGTAAACAGGATTTAGGGCCTTCAGCCATCC
>PVHP010032435.1:0-20309 GCA_004024765.1 Zapus hudsonius | reverse complement strand
GAGAGAGAGAGAGAGAGAGAGAGAGAGAGAGAGAGAGAGAGCACCAAGGCCACCACCTTATGGGTCTGGCTTACGTGGGTACTGGGGAATTGAACCGGGGGCCTTAGGCACTGGAGGCAAGTACCTTAACCGCTGAGCCATCTCTCCAGCCCAAGTTTTTTGAATTTTTATATATTTTAAATGTTAATACTTTGTAAGATATACAGCTAGCAATGATTTTAAGAAAGGCATTTCTAATAGAGCAGTCCAATCATTGTGTGATAAGGATTACTGGTTATACTTAATGAGTGCTTCCTAAATGCTTAAAATTATGATTCATTGGTAAAATGCAATCTCATGGAATTATGATAAGAATTGCATAAGGGCTATGGAGAGGGGAACAGGTTCATTGTGAAGCAGTGATCTTAATGTCACTTGTCTTATTTCAATACAAACCAGACAAATACTTGTCAGAAATGTGTCATAAGCATTTGCATATTGAGGTAAAAGTAGAGGAGTTGAATTAAATGATTCTAAGTCCTTGTCTATACAAGTCTCAGTGAATATTGTACTTTACATGTTTCCAACTTTATAAGATTAAACAGTTTTCAATGTTGATGTTACAATATATGATTTTCAATTTTTATCACTATGTTTCACTCTGCATATACATGCACATATAAACACACATTTTTTTTTGTTTTTTGTTTTTTTGTTTTTTGAGGTAAGGTCTTGCTCTAGCCCAGGCTGACCTGGAATTCACTATGTAGTCTCAGGGTGGCCTTGAACTCACAGCAATCCTCCTACCTCTGCCTCCCGAGTGCTGGGATTAAAGGCGTGCGCCACCACACCCGGCTTAAACACACATTTTTTTTTAAAAAAAATTACACAAGCAAGAGATTTTAAAAAGAAAAGGTAGGACATGTGAAAGCTAAAGATAATTTGGAGTCTTAACAATAATGTGTTAAACCCATGTAACAAAGCAATAAAATAGCATATGTTGAGTTTAAAATAGTCAGGAATTAACATTTATCATTATCTCAAAAACATACACGAAAAAATTAGGAAATGTAAATTTTAAAATGACTTTACTACTGGAGTATGAACAATGTAATGACTTAATAGTAGGGTAACATAATAATAATTTAAAGAGCCTTAACCTCAACTCTATGTCCATCACTATGCTTTACAAGATTAATATAAAGACATTATTTCAATTTCATAGTTGAGGAAAAGGAATCTCATAGAGATGAAACTAATCTAAGAACACAGATTTAAGACACAAGTATTCTTCATCCTGCCTACCATGCTAAATCAGTATTCTTCCCTTTTCTTTCCTCTCCTAACAAAAATCTTTGGAAATGTAATACATGGCAAAAATGGCAATAGCCTTATTATTTAAAAACACCCAATGGCTAAATTCATAGGATCCCTGCTTTAAAAATTACATACTAATGGAAAGCTTAACCAGTTTAGCACACATTTGGGGTCACCTAGCCTGTTCTATAGACATGACTTTAGTATCAGAATAATGTGAATGAAGAACTATTACAGGAAGAATTCATAGTAAAGGGTGTTCCTCTATTTCCACAATAATCATTCTAAATTGCCATGGGATGGAAAAGATAGGAGATCAGACAGTTGTTGTGATATTACCTATTTTTTGCTCACTACTTGCCGAATCCTGCAATAACTAAGTATAAAACCTCAGAGGAAGAAGTTCTCCCCATGGAGGAGCTCCCAGTTAAAAGGAATCCTTAGTGAAGTTTGTGAAGCAGTGGAGTATATTTTCTGACATGTAAAAGTTCTGATGCATAGGCAGTCATGTTTTCATGGAGTTTAATGTTCTCTTTGCATAAATGATTAAAGTTTAGATAATGGCTTGAGTTCCACTGGCTCTTAATTAAGAATTTCCAGAAGAGACAAAAGGAGGTAATAAAGTACTTCCAGGAAAGATTGGATTGACCAGCTCCATTTTTAAGTTGTTGGTTAGACTCTGTCATCTGTTCTCCATCACCTGTGATGAATTATATAGCTTTTGGATCAAACAGATCCCAAGTTCCCACTTCCCAGAAGCCATCCACAGTGTGAAGAGAAATTGCTTCTTTGACCAGTCAAACAACTGATGAAAGGCCAGAGCATTCCCCAGATTCCATATGCCCCATAAGCTTCCCTTTAGCGAGAGGCAATGGACTAGCTAGAAAGCATTGTTTGTACTGATAATTTTTCTCATCCATATAGGACATTCTAATAATAATAATAAAATCATGAACTTAAGACACATTTGTTGCCTTGTATAGCTTCATTTCCCTAGTCTGCTAATCTGTAACTGATTCACTGCCAACACAGGAGTCCTCATAAAACATCCTCATCTTTCCCTATATTTAGACCTAACTTATTTCCTTCTCTTAAGCTTTGGCTGATACAATCCTTGCTCCAGGTACTGTGGCTAGTTAATACAGTGCCTGACAACCAGTTCTATGTGTTTAACAGAAGGCAGATTTCTTCCTTACACCACTTTCTTAATATCCTTAACTATCTGTAAATTGATATGAAATTGATATCTCCATTTCCCTAACAATATGATTTCCAAATTTCAGACCTGCCTGGCGCACAAGAAAGATGACTCAATCAAGCTATTCTCTAAACAGTAATCCCATTTCCAACTAAATGATGAAGAATGTAGAGACAACACTAGTGTCTAGCAAAGAAAGGATGGGAAAGAGGATTATATTTTGGTCCAATATCTTTAGCCTCAAACCAAGAGATGTGGTTGTATCTGTGTGGAGTTGCCACAGAAGTAGGGCTCCAAGAAGCATATTCTTTTGTCTCTACCATATGAGAACAACCATTCAATGTATAAATCAGGCATGAGTAAACATGGAGACCAAGAAGCTAGTACACCTGAAGTATCCAAGTCAACATGTCATAGAGATACATGCACATTCATGTTTGTTACAGCACTGTTTATAACAGCAAAGTTACTGAATCAGCCTAAGTGTCTACAAAAGATGAATGGGTAAGTAAAATGTGGTATATAAATACAATGGAGTCTTGTTCAGATGGGGGGAATGAGAGCAGAAGGGATATGAGGGGAAAGGTGACTTAGCAAGAGCAGGAAAGGAGGAGTAGGAGAATGGGGAGGATCTGAGGTGTATGAATATGGTCAAAGAGAATTATATAATTGAAAAAAATTGCCCAAATAAAACCCAGCACCATGTATTGTTAATATATGGCAATAAAATAAATTTTAAAATGTGAAAAGGAATAATGATAGAATCTTAAAAAGACATTTTAAATGATAAAATAAAGAAAAAATTCAGAAAATAAAAAGAAAAATCATTAGGGAAGTCTATATTTTAAGATAGAATAAATGTAATGGAAAACAAAATCAGGAACAAATAAGTTAAAGAAAATCATAAAAATGCAATGGAAAATCATGGTGTGGTATAGCTCAAGAAATAGAGCATAACATACACATGACCCAGGGTTCATGTTCCAGCAGCACATACATAAAAATGGGCTACTAGAGTATGTTATGAGGTACTGACAATGAAATATAAAAGGAGGGTTAACCATCTTATCTCTCACTCTTATATATTAATGGGATATGCAGAGGAGATGGCACCTGAAATCAATCCAAGTCGTCTTATGATAACAGCTTTCTCCATCAGCTCTAGATTTTTTTAGTTTGGGTGAAAGGGTGATTTGAGGTATTTTAAACATGGTGCGGGGGAGTCAAATTTTGAAAACTATATGAGTGTCAATTATATAAGTAATGTATTAAAGCCAGTAGAAGTAACCTGAAATATTAGCACTCTCCTAAAAAGTGGGAAAGTGTACAGTTTCTTTTTCTTCTGTGATACTTATGATAGAAATTAGCACTTAACAGAAACTTTGTTTTCCCCTAAACCTTTTATGGCAGCAATAGGCAATAGCCTTTGAAATGAAAAGGCTAAACTATAAAAGAAGTTGGGATCAATTATTCATCTAGAGACTCTTTTAATACCAAGAGATTCAACTATAATTTTCAGACTTTAATTACCCAGTTCAACTTTGTAATCCCCTATGCAGATAAAAGGAGCCCAAATGACTTCTAATTTCAGCAGAGAATCACTGTCTCCCTGAATTGACTTTGGAGTGTCACCCCTCAAGTAACTCCGGATATTGTGTACCAATGACCAATTTTAAGGCACAAGGCAGCTCTGAGCTGTGGGCCACATGCTCCAAAGAAGGCTTTTTCAAAGAGCTGCTTTGTTGATCAAGTTCACTACACACTGCAATTAGGCCCTATCAGCAGACAAACAGTTCCCCATCCTATGTGTGCTCCAATGATCTATGATTAGGGAAGCTATCAATGAAAAGTTAAAAAAAGATCTGCCGCACTGTGGACCAGACATGGAGCATTATTCAGATATAGCAAGTCTTATTGGCTCTGACTGAGTATGGAGTCTTTGGACAGATGTATTTATTCAACAAGTGGCAGCCTGTGGGCAATTTGGCTTGCAGCTCAGCTTGTAGCCGCCAGTTAAGAAGGTCTGCAGACAATCTGAGATTAGAAGCAAATGTGGAGTGATATGGTTAGAGGAAAGTGTTCATTAGAGTCTTCTCCCAAAATTGTGCAAATTTCAAATAACAAAGGGCATAGAAGATTGATGCTATAAAAAGCAGCATTGTTACACATTTAGTAATCTGGTTTTCAAAGACAATTGGAGTAGGAATCAAGAGGTTATAATTTGATTGAGTTACTTCTTTCTTAACTAATAAAAGCTAATATATTCAATATCTATTTATGCACCAGAAACTGAGAAGTGCATCATTTTTAATCTCATTTATTTCTACAGGAACAGTTGTAAGTACTATTATCTTTGCCATTTTATAGGAAAGCACAGAGAAGTCAGACATTTGACTAGTGTAACATAGGTATGACTGTATGGGGGTAACTGGGGAATTGAATCCAGGTTAGCAAGCTTTGCAAGCAAGTGCCTTTAATTACTCGGCCATCTCCCCAGCTCTCCAGCTATTTTATAACCAAGTTAGGTTGGGATCTTGGGCAGTTCACTTGTGCTCTATCATAGCAATCTTATTTATAACACTGGGATAATTATGATTTGCTTACCGGAGTAAAATTAAGTTAGGTAATTTCAATATACTTTTCATTTTTAGGTTTTCTGAATTTTCACTCATATTTCGCTTGCATTGGCCATTTCAAGTACAATCACTCCAATACTAGTTTTTCCATTTATGATTCATTATAGAAACAATTTACAATACCCTCTGAATGTACAGCTTAGATCACATTGCCATCATCTGCACACACCTTAGCAATGTGTCATCTAACCTGGGTTTGAGGAGCCCACTGCTTGTCTCATTTTCCATGAGCCTAAGTTCATAGTACACTATGTATGAAATGAATGTACTATACACCGTTGGTATCTACAGGGTTCCAGGATACCTGTACATTGCCGTTACCTTTGTATTGCTGGCACAAATCACCCCATCAAAAGCAGCTGATGGGAGGAAAGTTGCTTATTTTGGCTTAGAGCCTTGAAGGGAAGCTCCATGAATGCAGGGAAAAGATGGCATGAGCAGAATTTGGCATCACTGGTAACAGCACCAAGAGAGTGAGCCAAGTTGTGGCAAAGAGGAGCTGGTCATAACATGCCCAAGCCCAATCACAATAATACAACTCCTCTAGCAAGGCTTCACCTTGCGAGGCTTCACCACCCAAATTGCCATCAACTGGAAATCAAGCTTTCAGAACACGTGAGTTTATGGGTTTCACCTAATTCAAACTACCACACTGTAGAAACCAACATATTGGATGAATATAACTAAGAAATATCCTTGCATATATTTTAAACCACAGCTAATTATTTCTGGTACTTAATTCAACCTAAACTGATTCTCTAAAGAACAGTTATTGTTTAGAGAAAAATAAGAAAACTCTGACCTCATTCAGTAGACACTTTGTGTGCATGTGTGTAGTATGATGTGTGCAGTTATGTCGTGTGTGTGTAACTGACACATGTATGAGCAGTTTCATGGCACCCCATGTGTGCAATGTGGAAGCCAGAAGAAAATGTCAGGAGTCCCTCTTCTACTTCTCACCCACAAGGAGTCTCTAAGTGTTTCAGAAACTTTCTGTTCTCATCTCCACTGATTCTCCAGTTTCTGCTCCCAAAAGGACTTAGGTTAAAGGCTTGCCTAGTCATACCCAACTGTTTATGTTGGTGCTCTGGAATTCAATTCAGGAGGGCACAGATGCCTTTAGGCCCTCGTGTTCATACAGGAGTACTCTTACCAACAGAGCAATCTCTCCAGCCTCTAGACACATTTTTTTTAAATTCTCATATTTCATCTTTGGATAGTTGAATCTGAGCAAGCATAATCCTAGAATGCAGAGGTCTAACTGTACTAATAGTTCCTTCTTCAGAGTGATGTTAAACAGACTTTCACAAATTTTTGTGTCAAATCCTACACCACACTTAACTTAGTTGGCTTGTGAGCCAACTTGTGGCCAGTGAGAAGCCAAAGAATCAAGTTGTTAGCTACCTAGCACTACCTGACACACACCAATCAAAGCAGAAAACACTTCTGAGCCTTCTGAGCTATAGCATAAAGCTATTTAATCAATGGACTATTTTACAGGAGGACAAAACATGAAGGTATCTCCCTTTCTATGAGCTGTGCCACAGAGAGTGGCATCCCACAACAAAGGACAACAGTCTTAATTGATGCTGAGCCCAACCTGGTTGAGCTGCAGTTCTCTGTACACATACATAATGTGTTTAGAGATGCTTAACAGAGACCTGGCTCAAAAGCAAGAGAAGCTGAAATATTGTGGTTACCCTGCTGAAATAATTTCAGATGCATTATATTAGTCAATGTTTCTCAGGTTGTTCATCCTATATCATCGTAATTATGGAGGGGAATAAAAAAGGCCAAATTAGAAAATAGCTTGCCAGTAGAACCACTATATTTGTACAGGATAATATTAACTCAAATTCTGAAAACAGTAAGTAGTTATGACTTATCTGTGCAGACTTCATGCTAAATTCTGATGCAAACTCCGCTTTAATATTCATCTCAAAGCAAAAACCTGGCATTCCAAAATCCTTGTGGACACCAATGTTGGGGATGCCCATCAATTTAAAGGACTTATATGACCCTAAGGACTTATCTAGGGGAAAGAGGGCACATTCACAACTTGATCTCTCCTCTATTCAATGATTGGAACCAAACATCTTCAGAAATTTTGCCTCCTCATGCCAAAATTTCCTTGTTTGACCAATGGAAAGTAGGTGACTTTTTCAAACTTACCCTAATCTGACGAGACATTCCATGAAAATGCCTCCACTCTTCATCTTACCTTTGCACTGGCACTCAATTCTTATCTGGCATAGTTCCCAGAATGCAATAGCCACTCAGTAAATAGTTACTCATATTTACTGAGTATTCACTCTAAGTAGACTCTCATAGCACTCAACTCTCATAGCACTGAAAATAATTACTTGCAATTATTTGCTTAAATTGCAGTTATCTACTTAATGATTTTCTAAGTAGATTGTGTCATAAAGTAAGGGATAGTATCTGTCATGTTCACAAATTACTATGGTAGCTCTTAATGAGTACCACAGTGCCTAACACACATTAAGATTAAATAAATATCAACTGAATAGAAGAATACCATGTACTTAGAAATAGTTATTCATTTTGTTACCGAATCCTCAAATATCTCCCTATATTGGGTTTTAGTACCTCTATCTCATAGGTAAGGAAACTTAGGATCAAAAGGCTGCAGTAACTTGCTTAAGGTCAGAACTAGGATTCTGAAGGTGTGTTCCAAACAACCCTTACTCTGCCTCCTTCTATTACTTCCTATTCTAGTATTTTCTATCTGTGGCCTCAGGAAGTTTCAGGTTTTCCAAGGCTTGATTTAAAAAAATCTATAAACAAAGGAGAAGATTGAGTCTTCTTTAAAATTTGACGGAAAGTTCACTGAGATTATATGTATAAAGCACTTGGTCATGGTGGTGGACTTATAATCAATATTCAATAAAAGCTACTTCTGTGCTATTGTTACTATTAAAGGATATATGAAGAAAAATGATTGTAGTGAAGGAAGGCCACCTGCTGAATGCTGTCTCCACCCTGAAAATTAGTACACAGTTTCTATAGCAGGGCATGTCTCTACTGGCTTTGTGCATCAGTTTCATCTACTCTTACCACATTTCCTAAGAAAACTTGCACATGAAAGTTGTTTTGGCCTACAAGTCATAGGGGGATGTTACACAATTGTTACAATTTTTTTGATGAAAGGTATGATAAGCTTGAATAGTTCACTGTATTGAGGAAATTAAAGATTAGGAAAGAAGACTGCCTCCTTGATCATGACCACAGGGAAATTTCATCATCATGTACTTTAGCAGATAATAAAAGGATATCCAGAAATAGAACAGAGAAAAAATGGCAAATAAGGTGGTGTCTTTTTGTTCTATGTTGAGATACCAAGAAATGTCAATATTTACATAAGTACATAGTTTGGATCATTTGGTCTTCTGTTATTGTAGTCCCTAGTAGGAGATTCTAGATTCATTCTGTCAGAGAACACTGCACAAGTACAAAATTTTGAATCATGTCCTAGGTATTTGTATTTACTCTGATGGATCACAGCTGGTTTGGGTCTCAAGGCTGTCTGAATAAGTGAAATTATCTAGGGGGTGCTAAAATAATATGAAGACACCACCTAATCTCCATTCTGATTTGATTAACTCTCAACACTGATTTTCATATAATGCTACCCCTTCTACCTACTATTGGAATAAATTACTTGACTTCTCTGTGTTTAAGTCTCTGTGGTGGTTTGCTTCAGGTGTCCTCCATAAACTTGTGCTCTGAATGCCTGATACACAGCTGATAGCAATTTTGGAATTGGAACCTTGTGTGAGGTGTGGTATTGGGGTGGGATTATGGGTGTTATAGCCAGCTTCCCCATACCAGTGTTTACATATTCTCCTGATGCTGTTGTCCACCTGATGTTGTCCAGGAGGTAATGTCCACCCTCTACTCATGCCATCATTTCCTCTGCCATGACAGAGCGTCCCATCAAGTCTTAAGTCAAAATAAACCCATTCCTTCACAAGCTGCTATTAGTCAGATTTTTTTCTGTCAGCAAGAAGCTGACTGCAACAGTATCCTTATCTACCTGTAAAGTGTGAATAATAACTGCATTTGCCTCAAAGGGTTACTGGGAAAACAAGTTACCTACCACATTTGGAGAGTATCTTGGCACACAGTAAGGGAACAAACATTCAGAATACATGAGTTTATGGCGGACACCCAATTCAAACCACCATAGGTGGGTTGGCAGTATGGGAAGAAATTGTCCTCTGACAAATTGGCAGGTATCACAAAGAGTTCCTTCTGTGATTTTCTAAGCTGCCTGAGATGTTCCCTAGTCTCATAGCCTTTCTTTATCTGGAAATCAAAGAACATTCTCCTGTGAAGCAGCATAATAAATATTGGGCCTCATATGCCATTGGGTTAGTTTGCTATAAATCACATCATGCTGTTAGCATAGAGGAAGTCAGCACTTCACTTTCTCTCTAGTTAAAAAAATGAATTAATGTAATGCCATAGTCCTAGCCAAACAAATTTTTGTATAGGTCTGGCCATAACTATTTTCTGTTTGGCATAGAATTAACCATATAAATTTAGATAAATCCCTTCTCTGGATGTCAATTTCTTTATTTACAAAAATGAGCTAGTTATACAAAGTTGTCTGCATGGCTAAAATATGATTCAAAATGTACCTCTAGCCCTTATATTACCAACATATGAGGCTGACTTTTGTCTGTTAAGAGGATAAGTTCTAAAGACTTTTCAACGATAATGTCACAAAATCACTCTAAAGCTATTTCAATGTTGGGAGCAAAGTAAGCTAGGTAGATGTATTGCACTGCATTTTTTATCCTGCTTCTTTTGTATCATTCTTAGTCTCCCTTCCCAGAGACAGTTCCTAAAGATGAAAATTTTCACACTATTTGTATCAGACCAAAGAAAGTCAGGTTACTTTTTTGATCCTTTCGTTATCAAGATAATGGTTTTATTTCTTGAATGTATAATCAGATAAAAATGTCCAAAGGACTAAAGAAATTGAGTTGGACTATTAGTCTACTCTTTGTTTCTTATTTTAATTCCATCTGAAGGAACAATAGGTTCTTCTTACCTTTGGCAATATAATAATTTAGCTGACATGCTAGGAATAACACACACCAAAATATAAAATGGTGGTATTTTCTCTCTTTCAAAACAATCAATGCTTTCATTTGTGGACTTCAAAGTACATTTGAAATAAAAGCTTCAGCTCTGTGATTATGAGGTAAATTAAAGGGCTGTGTCATAGAAACATTTCCTGGTTCATTGCTCTTCTTCTAGATAAGAAGGTGAAACAGAAATATAACCAAACATATGAATGTTCAACTCTTTGCATACATTTCTTCCAAGTGAGCTTAAGCAAAAATCTTGAAAACCCATTCTACTATATTCCATCCTTGTGTCTGACCACACTTCTTTCCTCCCTGCAGGCCCATTTCCTCCTATCGTAATCACCTTGTCATTCTTGGAGCTGTTTAGTGTTTTTACATGGAATTTTGTTCTGGATTTCAGAAATTTGAAATGAAATTCTTGTGAACTGAATTAGGAGGCATGTATTCCAGATTAGATATATTTCTAAGGACATTATCTTAACATAACATTCCCAGTGTTACTGATCCACTTTTGCAAAAGTTATTCTTCTTCTCTGGTTATTAGTTTTTCATCTTTAAAACAAACATGAAAATAGATTTAGAGAAAGAAACACCACGTTGATGTACATTATTACAAAACTGAAGTCTGGGAAAAATGGATTTATTGGAATTCAAACTAGAGAATGGTTGAAGATCTATCTTTTAATACTGACCTATTCATTATCCATATTAATTTTGCTAATACTACTTAACATTAGGCAATAACTGTTTGCTTGTTGCTGTGTTTGGGATCAAACTTAGGACCTTGTACATCACAAGCTGACACACTACTACTGATCTACAACACACAGCATAGCATCAGATATTTAAATGCTGACAGACCTTTCAAAGCAGGCTTATAAAGAAAAAAGAACTATATCTATATCTGGATGTTCACATGAATATCACAATTCTTGTAATTAACTGCCTATTCCTAAAGATAGCTGACACTTTCTTTGAGTACTAGAGAACAATGATGTTAATTTAAACAGTCCATTCAGTTTTAGTCATCATCAAGTTTACTATGACTCATGAACCCATTCATTTCAGTGCTTGGCATTTCTGTGCTTCTGCAAATCCATGTGGGTACTAAACCTGGAAACAGTGGCCTCTTAGGGAAAGGAACATGGTATTGTAATTGCCCATGGGCTTAAAGAATCTGAGTTTGACCTCTGGTAACAGGTGAGACTAACAGTTGATCAACATAAAATACCAACTGTAATATTCCTCCCTGAGAGTGACAAGGAAACAGTAGAGATCACTAGGGCAAAGGGAGATTCTTCAACTAAATGTTTAATTAGTCAACAAATATTTCTTGAGCATTTACTGTGTATAAGATACCATATCTATTAAAAGATGTGCAAATGAGGGACACTTCCAATAAGAGGCTGATGACTTACTGAGTTGAAAAACTAAGAAATATAAACAATGTAGATAAATACTAGTTTAAGTTTCTCCATAATCAGTGTCAAGTTGTTTAGATGAAATGTAATGACTGAGGGATGTAACAAGTACCTGAGATTGTGATGGCTGAAAAAAGAGGCTGAATATGTCATGCAAGAGAATGAATGGAGCAAGTGAGAAAATGCTTTTACAGAAAAGTAGCTGATTAAGCTGGCTGAAACAGAAAACTTGTTTGGGGAAATAGGAGAAGAAAAAAACTGTAAAGAAAACTGTAGCATCTCAAAGTTTGAAAGCATCCTTAAAGATGAGAAAACTCAATCTCTGCTCATCTTGGTCTACTCTTTTGACTTTCAAACACAAGTCTTAGCCTGCTGCTGATATTTAAAGTGTGCTTTACTAATGAGTCTAGAGTCCTGTTGTTAACAGATATTGTAACTATGGCATATCAATAAGTAAAAGACTTTGGAGGTAAGCTCTTGATGAGCCACTAGCTGCATTTTCAGCTTTTGGTATGTTTAGTTAATCTGTACTTTCTATAAATATGAATGACAACCTGCTAACAGTAGAGGAAGAAAAAATAGTAGAAGGATAGACAGAAGAAAAAACTAAGTATTTTTAAGGAAGGTAAAAATTAGAGACAATTCAAGGAAGGTTACTCATTGCATCAAAGGAAATAAAGTGGTAAAGGTGGCTAAATATTGTTTAAAGACCAGAAACTTTTACAATGTAGATGCTGTGTTGGTCCAATTTGTGCTGCAATAACAAAATATCTGAGGCTGGGTATACTATTTAAAATAAGAGCTTTCTTTGGTTCATGATTCAGTTGCCTGGAAAGTCCAAATTCCATGGCATCTTCATCTGGTTTTATTATAACATTATAGAATAGTAAAAAGCTAACCACCCATGTGGACAGGTTATAAATATATTTGCCAGGAACCAAGAACACATGAGGAAGCCAGGCTTGCTCTCATATAAAAATGTGCTCTTGGGGGCTGGAGACATGGCTCAGGGGTTAAAAGTGATTTCTTACAAAGCCTGCCTGCCTGAGTTTAATTGCACAGTACCCACATGAAGCCAGACACACAAAGTGACACATGTATCTGGATTTTGTATGCAGTGGTAGGAGACCCTGGTGGTATTCATTTTTTCTATCTTGCTCGCTATCTCTTTCCTTCCCTTTCTTTGCCTTGCAAATAAATAAATATATTCTTTTTAAAAAATTGCTCTTATAAAAACAATTTACTCATGCAAGACAACACCCACAAAGAGGCCAAATTTAATCGCTCCCACATGAGGGTGGCACTACCATGACCTTAATACCTTTCACTAAGGAGTACTTCCTAAAGTATTGTTCACCTCAACATGGCCATACCGAGAACCAAACTTCAAGAATAGAATTGGAATCAACCCAAATGCCCATCCATGGAGGAGTGGACAGCAAAACTGTGGTATATTTATACGATGGAACTCTACTCAGCTGAAAGGAAAAATGACATATCGAAATTTAGGAAAAAATGGTCTGACTTCGAGCAGATCTTACTAAGCGAACACTCAAAAGAACAGAGAATTGAACGCCGCATACTCTCCCTTATATGCGGTCCTTTAACCAGGATAATTGTTTTCTTTATGCAGACTAGTAGAAAGAAGTGAGAGCTTATGAATAAGCATTAAGGGAAGGGGGAGGGGAATGGCTTAAGCAGGAGGCCATTCCAAATTAGGTTCAAAAACATAAAAGCCTTATGAGCATACTGTAACCTAAAGAGTAAATAGTGGGCATTAACTGGCAAGAGGGGTCATGAGTAGCAGGGGAGAATGTCTAAGTCTGTGAATAATTGAGCAGTCTGAAAGTCCCCGGTCCCAGTCACCAGTCCCTTCCCTCACTGAGCTGTTGACCAAAGAGACCCATGAGGATCCAAAAACAAGACAGAATTCTGTCAAGGCTCTTGAACGCCATCCCCAGGCCTGAGACAAAATCCTGTTGCTGAAGAAACCACAGAATGCCATCGATCTTCATCGAGAATCCCAGCGAGGTCTAGAATAGTAACCAACCCCCGGATGGCAGTTAGTGAATGGCTGGAGGGCACTGCACAAGCTGCCAGGGGAAGCTAATCGGCGAAACAGACCATTGGCATGAAACATAGTCTGTGGCCATGAATAGGCTGGATACAGTTCCTACTGGGAGAGAACAGCAAACCAAGAAGGAGCAATCGTGTAATGAAGGAGCCTGGGCCTGGGGGAGGCAATCAACAGCCATTAAATTCGGCCAAATAATCCACTCAGTGAGGGGGAACCCTTGATTGGAAATGGGGATTTAGAGCAATATGCACCGGATCCCATACTCTTGGGCTTCCAAGGAAAGATGCACTATGGGAATATCTGACAGGGAGGCTACTAAAAATAGAAACTAGGTAATCCAGAATGCTGTATATTTGTTAACCTACACTGTTCTCACTCTCCGATTGAGATTGTGTTTTATTTTTCAGAATATAGCAAGTGAGCTGTGGCCCATATAACCCTACCACCTGACAGCAGGCAAAAAGCTGAGATCATGGCAAGAGTTGAGCCACCACAGTCATTGCTGAGGATCCATATGGAACCCTGCAGAGAAGGTCGGAATGAACAAGGGATCCATAGCCACAGCCATTCAACCAACTCAGGATAAGCCAAATGTGTTTGTGTTTTTCAGGATGCAACGAGAGAGCTGTGGCCCATCTAACCCTACCAACCCACCGTAGGCCGATGGCCGAGATCCTGGCAAGAGAGGAGCCACCACAGTCATATCGTGGAGGATCCATAGGGAACCCAGCAGATAATGACAGATGAATAAGGGACCTATAACCACAGCCATTCAATCAACACTGGATAGGCCAATGAGACAGAAACCAAGGATTTGCGACACAAGGACCCCTAAGCTCGCAACATTAAAGCAGCCTTATTACTCACCCACCACGACTCAGGGAACTGAGCGGAAGAGGGGGCGGAAAGAATGTGAGAGCCGTGGTGGGGGAGATGGTCCAGAGGCATGGTACCCATCAGTAACAACACACTTGGGCCAGGAAGACCAGGCTGAGTACTAGGATATCCAGGATCCCTTGCCACAAGGACTAATACAGACAGTCCATGGAGGAGGATATCCAACTGATCAGGGAGGGGGAGGGGGGGAATTTGGGGAAGTTGGGATAACAACTCATGGTTTGCCCACTAAATAATGTAACTCATTATGGACAATAAATTTATATTAAAAAAAAGAATAGGGACCTTTTGGAGATAAACCACATCCAAACAACAGCATAAGTAATAGGTGACTGACAAGAAATTAGCTAGTATGAAAGGAGACAGGTTTTAGGAAAAGTGCCATGTATAGAAATTGAAAAGAAAGGAAGGAAAATGTTAAAAGAGGAATTGCTGCTACAGTTCCTTTGCAACTTCACTCCATATGCATGAAAGCACAGGGAATGACCTGGCTTTGACACAGCTGATTATAGGGCCAAGTGATATCATGGATAGACATTCATCTCTCAGCTTAGAACAGAAATGGTGAATAGTTTCTATATAAGAATTTCCTACCCTAACTTCCCTCTGCTATGTTACACAAAATATGACAAAAGAAGAGAAGCTCCTATTCACATAATATCTTTTCTCTTCCTTTTTGCTATTACTACAGAGGAAGCAAGTAGCATTATAAAGCATTGCACCCATTTACAATAACACAGTATTGCCAGCTGAACAATTACTCCCTGTATACTCCCTGTATAGTAAAACCTCACTAATTTGGGCTGTGCTAATTTGGAATTTGTGGTAATTTACACAGGCTGGAGTTACCTTTGTACTACTTACAAAGAAAGGGCTCACTAAGCAAATAGTGTAAACAAGATGTCAAGAAAGTTAATTTAGCCTGCCAAGGGCGTATTCCACCTATTTTAAAAGAACATACTGTTTTTAAGTAACTTCAGCATATTCATTATTTGAATACAAATTGATTCTGCTAATTATAGATTAATGTAATCTACTGTTAAAAGTTGTTTACCTGCAACAGTTAACTTTGCTCTCATAGAATATGCAACTTAGAAACAAAATATCAATTCACTAAAGCTGGCTCATAATCAGATTAATGGACATATCTTTTTCCCATCCTTATGAGTTAACTAACGTAGGAGGAGATTTTACCCAATACTAGCCCATCACTTAGGATTACAGTACAAAAATTATGAAGTGATTAAAAGGCCCCAGAGCAGCTAAACTGATGTCTTCAAGTTGATGCTCTAAATTGTGTGCACTCTGTCCATGGCAGGCTTCACTAATGCTAGCTTACTGAGCTCTTATGTAACATCAAAATGTGAGAAACCAACTTAGAAAACCAGATGGATATTTTCTTCTGGTTTGTATTGTTTTGTAGTTCACTACTAATTGGAGGAAAGGATTACTATTAAAAGAGACATGGAAGAATAAGAAGTCACTGTGGACTAGAAAGATAAAACTTGTATAAAATGTGACATTAATATACCACCATACTCTAAGACTATTTAATATAGAGGTAAAAAGCCTATAATGCTGCTTAGTAAACTTTAAAAACTGTAATAGATGATCAGAATTCAGTAAATAAGTAATAACTATGAATTCCCATAAATGATCAAGCAATGTTTAATAATACTGTATGTATGTATTAAAAATTCAAATAAGTGTCTGGTACCTATGCTCTAGGGGAACCAGTGTATGTGGGGCTTATGAATCCTTGACTGGTGAAGAGACCTGCATGTTTGGGGCTGGTGTGTTTGGGGCACCAGTGTGTTTGGAGCTGGCATGCTCCAGGTGTGTGAGGTGCACAGTGAGTTTAGAACTTATGGTTTTGGGGTACTAATGTATTTGGGGCCTGTGCACTCCAGGCAGGTGATGGGGGTCAGCATGTTTGGGGCCTTTGTCCTCTGGGATTATTAAGAGCTTGGGGCCTGAGCTCTAGGGCCCTGAGCTTCTGTGGAGCCTGTGCACACAGGACTGCTGAGGGGAAAGGTGTATTTGGGGCCAGTGGATTGGGGTGTCAGCATGTTTGGGGCTGGTCAGCTCCAGGTTGGTGAAGAGTGTGGAGTGTTTGGGGACAGCATGTATAGGTTCAGAAATACAATCCCAAAATAAGAGCACAAGAAGCTCAGTACATAATTGCTAGAAAGCTCTGACCAAGAAAAGGGGTAGTCTGGAAACATTCAAAAAATTCAGAAATGAAGTGGAACAGAATCAGATAGTACACAATCTTAGTCAACAGGCTTGAGAGGACAGTCAGAGTGGCCTCAAAAGAGCGATAAAAGAATTGAAGGTAAGCCAACAACTAGAGAAATATCAATAACCAGAAGATTAAGCTTAATTAAGACATAAAAAAATGGAAGGATGAATTTCAGGAAGCATTAAGAAAATCAAACACCAACCTGAAACTGGAACTCAACAAAGATATAAATATGATGAAGGAAAAAAAATGTAACAGAAAGCAAAATCAAATGGAGCTATTAAAAGCATCTCTAGAATTTATCACTATCAGAGTTAATAATCTGGAGGACAGAGCCTCAGACCTGTAAGAAAAGACAGAAGAAATTGACTGGAATTTTAAAAAATTGACAAGTTCAAAAAATCATGTGAAGAAAATATGAAGGAACTGTGGGATACCCTAAGGAAACCACACATTTGGATCATGGAGACACCAAAAGGAGAAAAAAATACAGTTCAAAGGCACAGAGAACATATTTAACAATCATTGAAGAAAATTTTCTCAATTTTGTAAAAGAGCATCCCATAGGGAAAAAGAAGTACACAGAACACTAAACATACAGAACCCAAGAAGAAACTCTCTAAGAAACATCATATTTAAGATTCTAAACATTGAAAGTACAGAGAGAGCTATAAGCAGCAAGAGAGAAACAACTAATCACATACAAAGGCAATCCTCAGAGTTTTAATGGAAACCATGAAAGCCAAAAGGACTTAGAATGGAGTACTTCAAAGTAAAAAAAAAAAAAAAAAAACTATGGCTTCCAATCCAAATAATTGTAACCCTCTGTCTTTTCAGAAGGTAGTGAGAACTGAGGACAACTGAACTCTACCAACAAAAACAGAAATGATAGCTGATTCCCCGGCAGGAGATGAACCACCCCTAATACATTAGCTTGGGCACAGGTGAAGTCACAGAGGATGTGATGAAATGAGCAAGAGTCCTGCTCCCACAGTGAGCCTGACAACTTGAGCCAGGATAATGGACACAGACACCAAGGACACTGAAAATGTTCCAAAGTAGAAATCCAGAGGCTGCTAAGAGCTCAACTCTAAAGCAGACTTAAAACTCACTCATGAAGGCTTAGGTAACTTTATGAAGAGAGGAAGCAGAAAGATTATAAGATCCATGGTAGGGGAATATCCAGAGGCATTGCCCCACACCCACTAACTACTGCTCACATAACTCATAGCCCTCAATACTCTGCAGCATTCCAGCAATCTCACTGAGGAGGGATGTCAATGGAATGGGGGCAGGAAGGAGGGACATGGTTATACCAACACATGAATTGGACATACAAAGTTCCTACATATTAAAAAATAAAATATAAAAATAATTAAAAAGAAAAAATGAGATAGTGTCAAACAAATCCCTATGGCTTCCAACCCAAACTATTCTACCCAGCAAAAATTTTCCCTCATAATAGATAGAGAAAGGAAAATGCACCTTGATTAAAGCCAGTTCTGTGACTATATGAACACAAAGCCAAATCTACAGAGATTAATCCAGGAAATATTTAACTCAGAAGAGTTGAAAAACCAACTTCAAGAGCACACTGGAGGATGAGCATGATAACCACAATTAGAGTGGTCATTCATAATAACATACAATGCATCAATCCCCATAAACCCTCCACCATGGCAGGGATTAAATCAAATATCACAGTTACAACTTTAAATATTAATGGAATTATGTCATCCATCAAAAGATACAAATTAACAGGGTGGAACAGACAAATGGACCCTTCCCTCTACTGCTTTCAAGAAACCCTCCTCACCTCTAAAGACAGACACCTCCTAAAAGTGAAAAGATAAAAATGATTTTCCAAGCAAATGGAAATAAATAGCAAGCCAGTGTGGCTAAATTAATATCTGATAAAATAAACTTAAAACCAAAAGTAATTTAAAAAAACAAAGAAGGTCATTTCTTACTCATCAAGGGAATTATCCAACAAGAGGATATCTTTATAATAAATATATGCACCAAACACAGGTACACCACGTTTCATAAATCAAAACTTACTTGACAACAAATCAGAAATAAACTCCAACTCCATCATAGTAAGAGACTTTAATACCTCACTGTCATCACAAGACAGAAAATCAGCAGGGAAACAATAGTTCTTAACCAAACTTTAGATTAATAGGACCTAATAGATGTGTAGAGAATTCCATCCAAATTCGACCAAATACACATTCTTAATGGCTCACGGAAATTTCTCCAAAGTGGATCACATATTCAGACATAAACCATGCCTCCATAAATTCAGGTAAACTGAAGTAATTCACTGCATCATATGGGGCCACAATGAGTTAAAGCTAGAAATTAGCATGGAGAGAAATAACAGTGTCATGGTTTGATCCAGGTGTTCCCCACAAACAAATGAATGTGTTCTCAATGATCGATCCTCAGCTGATGGCAGTTTGGGAATTACAACCTCGCTAGAGCTGTGTTGTTGGGGGAAGGCTTTTGGGGTTATAAGCCAGCTTCCCCTTGCCAGTATTTGGCACACCTTCCTGCCGCTATTTCCAGTGCTGTGGCAGAGGTGATGTCCACCCCTCTACTCATGCCATCATTTTCCCTGCCAGGATGGAGTCTCCCCTGGAGTCCATAAGCCTAATAAACCCATTCCTCCATAAGCCACTTTTGCTTGGGTTCTTTCTGCGCAGCAACTAGAAAGCTGACCACAACAGTTTTGGTACCAGGAGGTGGGGTCATCTGTTGCTGCTAGAACCCTGATCTTGAGGCTTTTGTGATCTTTGGGCTTTTGGAAGCGATCTACAGGATTGGAAACCTCGTCCTAAGAGTGCTGTAAGTACAGTACTTGCAGTGCTGTAAGTACAGCGTGATGGAGCATTCTGGTCAGAGTTACAAGACCTGAATGTAGTGAGAACTATGGACAGTGAGGTTTGGCTTACAAGGGTGAGAAAGAACTTTGTCAAGAATGTGCCAGAAGCAGTTTGTGTGAGAGGCTTGCTGCATCTGCCTGCCTGTGTCCTGGAAACCTGTGCAGGGATGCTTGATGTAAAGATGGACTGGTGTGAGCAGATGGAGATGGCACAGAAAGAAAGACCTTTGGGTTGAAACTGCTGTCTGTTCACCTGCAATTGTTTGAGAGATTACAGCCATTGAGATTGGGCCAGGTGGTCTGCATTGGAACAACAGGAAGAATGTGGACTATTTGAAGTAAAGTGCCTGAATGCTTTGTCCCCCCCCCCCAGATTAACAAGTTGGTAGCCCACCTGGTTCTGTGGAGTATGGCAAATGGAAGAAGAGAGGGTCATTGTATTTGCAACACAGTTTTGGTTTTGAAAAATGGCCATTGGTGTGTGAAGCAGGTATGCTAGGTTGCCTGCATGGAGCCCGATGGAGCCATGAGGATG